>APFE030546052.1:144736-192740 GCA_000404065.3 Pinus taeda
ACTGCGATATGCTGCGAACCCGTTACAGCATCATGCAATGGTCTATAGTTATGTCGCATCTGACATATCGCAAGTGCTTAAGGCCTTGCCGCCCTGAAAGTGCCGATTGCGATATATGTTGTGGACCAGATGCAACATTACAATTCACTTAATGCTATATCACGTCCGCCATGTCGGAAGTGATCCATTGCAAGTTATATAGGGATGGTGCGATAAGCTGTGGCTGCTAATTGCGATTACATTGCGGACCTAATGCATGTACATATGTGGGTGTAATGTTTTTGAAGTCCGCCCTTTAGCATTTCGACTGGTTGTTTTTTCATATATTCCTGTGTATTTGAATATTTGTATTACGTGGGGTTTGAAAGCCAAAATGCAAAACAAACGCTCCCGATAGTTCAGGAGTCTTGAACGATGCCAATTGCAATTGCAATGGTGACGTGGCACGTGGGGCGCCCTGATTGGTACAGTCTCTTCATTAACAGTAAAGTCCTGTGTATGATCGTTATTAAAGGAAAAAAGGGCTCTCTTTGATATTGGTTTATAAGCATCATTTCCTTTGTAATATGGTCTGCTCTTTTGTATTAATGTGTCCATGAAGCAGTAGCTATTCCAAATAGGCAGAGGAAACTACAACGATCAAGGAGGGAAGCCGAAGGATCAAGTGAGGCAGAGGAAACTATAACGATCGAGGAGGAAGCCAAAGAGCCAGTGAAAAGAGGAAACCGATGGTTAGAGGCATCAGGAAGATACAAAAACAAAGAACAAGCAAAGTTGATTGTTGTTGAAAAAGCTGGAGGAAACAGAGGCCGCTGTAGGGTCCAACAGAACAGAAAAGGGCCAAAGGACCAACAGGACAGGAGGCATTCGAAGGGTGAGCTTCTTAGCTAATCGTGTTACCCTGTGAAAGAATTAATCAGGTACACAATGTAGTCTGTAGAACAATTCTGGGACGTAAAAAATAAAGTTTTATCTGACATTATTTGAAGGGAGAAGTAGTCAGCAGAGAAGCAGTCATGCTGAAGCATTTACTGTGACCGTAAGAATAGATGCTTGAATAGAAAGTTGGTTCTTATGCAGAGTTTAGTGCAGCTAACAAGTAGACTCACTAAAAGCTATGTGGAGACATTATCTGAGGTCATGAAAGCTATTGGAGACTCTGTGTGGACAATATGAAGAGTTGTAATGACTCCTTCATAAGAAGACTGGTTGCCATTGATGCTGTAGCATGGAGACTACAGTGAAGGTGCAAACAGACAGAACTCAATAAAGAAGAGTTCTGAGAGTAGAACATTACTATCAAATATGCCTTGATAAGATTGGGTTGGAACCCTTGGGGTTGGTGCCTCAGAAGTAAGAAGGATTGGAGTCCTTGGGGTTGATGCCTCAGAGGTAAGAAGGATTGGAGTCCTTGGGAGTGGTGCCTCAGAAATAGGAAGGATTGGTGTCCTTGGGACTGGTGTCTCAGGAACTGGAAGGATTGAAGTCCTTGGGAGTTGGTGCTCCTAAGTCCAAGATTGTTGCCTTGGCGAAACAGAGTTGGAGCTCTGGAGGTTGGAGCCTCACAAAAGTCTAAGTTGGTTCTTGGCAACTGATTGCAACCATTTATATATTGTATCTATTTTATTGCAAAGATTATATTCATAAAAGCATTGATACTTGTTGTTCATCTTGTGTTCTGAATATAAATGTTTTAACTGGTAAAACAATAGTTGAAAAAGAAATACTGATTCACCCCCCTCTCAGTATTTCCAATAGATAATGGTTGTGATCTGACTTCTAAACTTTGATGAGCTGACTTTGCTGATGTGATGGTACAAAATTGATTTATGCACGACATTATGCTTAGAGCATTGCTTGAAGCAAGCTCCCAATCCAAATATGTCTATATTTGACAGCTATCTAATGAAGTCAGGATGATGTGTTCCAAGGTATGGCTTTGATTTCGATTATGGTTTTGGTTTTATATCTTGATGGTTTACCCTTGACAGGTGATGAGCCTTTGATGATCTAAATCAG
The DNA here is from genome assembly GCA_000404065.3 of Pinus taeda. Taxonomy (NCBI): domain Eukaryota; kingdom Viridiplantae; phylum Streptophyta; class Pinopsida; order Pinales; family Pinaceae; genus Pinus; species Pinus taeda. Next base: position 146,756 of record APFE030546052.1, read on the forward strand.
AGGGAGATAGCCTTTGAAGCTCGAAATGATGTATCATGGCATGATGAATCGATTCTAGAATTTGGAAAAGAAATTCTATATTGCAAAGTTGTTGAAAATGTTTTTGAGTAATGAAAATGGAAATCCTTGGATACTCCGATTTGAAGTTCAAAGATGTTGTTGAACTTGACATGGCATTCGACTATTGATTGAAGCATTTATGTTCCGTTTTGAACATCCATATATATATATATATGATGGGCATAGAACTTGAATAAATTCATGTGTGAGCCGCTTCATTCACATAGACTTGCCACCAAGCATCCTTTGAAATATCTGCATGGGCTATTCTATTTTTGAGGCGAAGATATTTCTTCTATGATATGTGACTGCATGGATGTATTGTTTTTGAAGGAGATTATTGTTAAGCACATTTGGATGTTACTTTAGTATGAGATCTGCCATGATATCTTGGATGAGAGGTCCATAGTACGATTGAGGATGAGTATGATGTTGCTAGCATGGCTCGCTGTGAGGCAGAATGAAGAAGCTCCTTAGAGAGCTGTCTGAGCATGATCTGGATATGACATGGATACATTATGATCCGATTGGCAAAAAGTCCCATATTTATAGTTGGGATCGAGATACTCTCATATATTGAGACTGTGCAACTGTTCGAAACAAGCTCAAGCTTGTGGTTGGTACCTCCTTGAGAGGGAGGATGATTATGGTATCCTTTTGTGATTTATATGATTATTTATGTTTTGACATGATATTTGATTTGATGTCCTATATGAACAGGAAACAACTGCTATTGAGACAAGCTGATACCAGATTTGAGTATGATGAGAGCAACGTTGATCGAGGACACTGAGCCAACTCTTCCTCCTTGTCTGAGCTCCCAGGGCAAGGAATTGAGATGGAGGGCTCCTGGGGTTGAGGGAACTCTAGACAATAGGGTATGACCCCTATCTGTTGCCCATAGGGTTGGAGATGCTGCTCCCCTATCTTCATAGTGTCAGAGAATGGCATATTGATCGATGGGCAACTTTTAGTAGGTGGAATTCTCCCTAGTTGAGAGGGAGTGCTAATTTTTGCAATTGCAGTCAAATTCCACCTTGGACAACTTAAATGACCGAGATGATGATTGCATTAGATTCCTGTTTTCAAGAGGACCAAAATCAACTTAAAGATCACCTTATTTGGACAAGTGAAAGTTAAATTTTGAATTTATTTATTCACTCATGTATATTGGGTTAGGTCGGCCCTAAGCACATGTTAAATTGGACAGGTTGACCTCAACCCCAAGTGGAGCCTCATGAAAGCCTATAAATAGAAGAGACCTAAAGCTCATTTGGACACATTGATCAAGTCATCCTCTCTTCTCTTATTGTCTTGGTTTCAATAGGTTTGTCAGAGGAAAGTTCGTGCAAAGGTCCAAAATCTCAGGGATGAAGCTCACACTAATCTAGGGTTTTCTGATTCCTAGACGCTGGCACAAAACTAAGCATTTTAGTCCCTGGATGCTGGCACACAGTGGTCAAGATAACGTCCAGAGAGCCCTAGATGTTGTCATAGAAGCCTATGGGAGTGTTCAGGGTTTCAAACGCAGATCTAGAGGTGTTGGTTCTCGAACGCTTGAATAGAGTGGTCCTGAGAGCATCCAGGCTGTCCTGGACATACACACAATAACTGGAAGAGAGGATCTGGGGGTTTGGAGCAGATCTGGTGAGTTGGTCCTCAAACGCACAGACAAAATGGTCTAACGAGCATTCAAGCTACCATAGACGCTGACATATAGTTCATAGAGAGTGTCTAGGATTGTTATAGACACTCGCACAACTCCTCCTCCTTGCGTCTAGGATTCAAAAATGAGATTTCAGTACTTTGAAGATTCCGCTCAGTGACAACAGTGTTCAACACAGTATCCAGCGGTTGACTACAGTGAGCGACAACACATTACAACCATTAGAATGAGGGTTTTGATTATAAGCATAATTAGATCTGTTTCATGGATATCATAGTTGTTTTGTTGCATAGATAAAGTTATGGATCATTGTACTCTCTTATGTTGAATCATTTGATGACGATCTAAGAAGAAGATTTGCAAGGGTTTTCCACATAGTGGGTTTTGCCCTAGTCTCGGACCAATCCTGGTGTCTTTATGTGTGTGCATGATTTTCTTTTATTGTTCCTTTATGTTCCGCTGCATTGATGATGAGGATGTTGTTCTTTCTATAGAATTGCATGTGCTGATGAATAATGGTGTAGATTTGGATAATGTAATGATGATATGGGGTGAACTTAATGTATTAATGAAGAAATACAATTATCAAAGCAAAGAACAATGTAGCCCTATTAAAAGTTAACACCATGCAAGATAGTTTGAACCCCCAACCAATTTGTTGCTTTCCTTGCAAAAAGACATTTTGACAGATTCAGATGTGGACATAAATATACTTGATAGGATGCTCTTTCTCCTTGCTGCTTCCTTGATGTTGACGATGATATAGAAAATCACAAACTTCTCTTTGATGAAGATAGTGTTTTTCAATAATGATACTTGATCTCACAGAGAGGGAGATCCCTTTTGATGGTGAAGTCAATGATGACTTCCTGATGATGTTTTCTTTGTAGATCTTGACTTCAAGATGATTTTCACTTGTATGCATTCCTCGAGATTTGATCCTTGAGTGTCCCTTGATAAGGTGCCCTTCCTTGACTTTGGTCACCTTAGCTCTGATACCATGATGATAAATCTAGGGCATAGCAATTAATCTAAGAAACCAGATTCGTTGCCCAGGCCTCACGTATCCCGAATCGAGCAAATCAGAGATGATTCGGTGGGACAAGTGTCCTCCGGATCGTGTCTGAGCGTGTACCATTGAGACACCTCGTGTCCCGATTCCAAGACACTTGTTATGCTTTTTTGACCTCCGCGTGTCCATAAAAGGCCGATGTGGGCCATTCTAACTTCACAATACTCATTCTCTCTTGCTGTGGGTTTGTTGTGCGTGTGTGAGAGCAAAGTCAAAAGGGTGTGGGAGCATTTTGGAGGTGATCTAAACAACAGGTAAGTGCATTTTCTCTCTATATTTTGCATTTTTATTACAATAGTTTGCATGTGCCTTTGCTTTACAAAATTGTGCATTTTTTCTTTATTTTTTTTACAACATTCATGGCTCAATCAAGGGCAACAGGGAAGGGGCAAAGGAAGGGGATACAGAGGAGGAGGATGCATCAGATGCAAATATGACATTGGATACAGAGGAGGAGGATGCAACAGAGGAGCGCAGTGGTGACCATGATGGTGATTACAATGATGCTGATTTTGATGTTGAGGATTGATGACTCATGAGCTACCTACTGCCTTGAGGCTTGTAGTTGTTTTGTACTTGTTATTTATAGTTTTAATTCGCATTGCTACTACCTATGTAACACATTTTGATTTTGATGACTTAATGAGAAAACTACAATATCTTTCTTTCTCCTATTGCATCATTGATGAATATTGTATATATATTATGTCAGAATTGTATTTGTATGCATAATGTTACTTTGTAAAACTTACATCTTATGAAGGTCTATGTTTGAATCAATGAATTTGTGTAAGAAATATCTAATTTTTTTTATCATATATATATATTATAATAAAATAATAAATAACATGTCCTAACGTGTCCTGTTGCAAGGGGTCAATGTGTCCGTGTCTAACACTCGAATTGTCGTGTCCTTTGTGTCTTGTGTCCCTGTGTCAGCTGACTTAGCAATTAAGTGATTTCTCTTATGTTAGTAACTGCTTGTGAGTGCTTTTTACTTCTTTAGATTAGGACCTTCTTTTACTTAGGTTATTAGTGTTCTTCTTCATCAAACAACTACCAACGCATAAACCATAAAGAGACATGAGACATAGAATATAGGCTATCAGCTAGGGCCAAAACTTCTCCCACTTGAGAGGAAAACTCGAACAAAATTTTCTTCTTATAGAGATTCCAATTGACAAATACCAAGACCAAGACCCTTGACCTATTTGCCACTCTAAGACCAAGACACAAGTTCCATTGATGAGATCCTTAGACAACGATAGTCAAATTTATGCTCCTTCCCTTTTCTCGGCTCCTCTTCCACTTCAACGTCCTGCTTCAAACCTTCGACCTCCTTGAATTAGGTCTACAATCCTATTTCAGAAACCCTGGCTTATGCACAAGACCTTATCTTATGCCTTCACTTTCTTTGCTTTCGATAGGGTCTTCTTCTAGCTTGATTGGGCTCCCTTCTTGTCTTGACCTTCGTCCAACTCGGCTGCCCAATGAGGATTGTTATTCTTCTCGGTTGTTTTTGCAACCAGTGCCCTATTCCTTCTTCACACTTGTGTCCTAAAATAGACCCAAAACAGATCCAAATGATTCCCAAGAAAACTTCGTTCTTCCTTCTTTCGTCACGCTAATTAGGAGGCTTCCTTTCGCTGACCTTCGCACTTCTTACTAACTTCAGAACTCAACCGAAAATCTCTGCTCTAAAATGAGGTCAAGTGGCCTATTTATAGTTGTTTTCCATGATAATAAGTCGACTTGTCATCCAGCTAGGCCGACGTGTCATTTGGAGAGATTATTATTCCTTTTGAAACCGACTTGAAGGGAGATGCTTGTGCTTGTCTTGGAGGGCTATTTATACTTACCTAATGACTCATACAAAATGTAACATGCCCAAGAAGGGTCCTTCATACATGACATTGACTCAATTTTACTTTTATGACTAGATGGCAAAACCTAAAGGTTCACAATGGGAGCCATTACTAAAAATAAAATTCCTTGCTCATGAAACCCATGAGACTATGATATTCCCACTTAGCAATATTGCTAAGGGAAATATCAATCTTGCCCAATTTTGACTTATTTCATGTTTCCACCTAGGAGATGTGGGCTTAAAGGTCCCACATGAATTTTGGGATTATTTGGGGGCCGAAACATTAGGAAGGAGGCGAAATATTGCGACTTTAGTGGAGCGTAGGGGCCACCCCATGGAAAATTACGACCCATATAAGGGGTATGCTCTCGTTGGAGCGAAGTTGGTGGGGAAAGTCGAGCTGTGCCCACATGGGTATCTTGGAGGCTCTTGATAAATAGAGCAAGAGACACTCATTTTGGACATTCATTCATTTATTCCGAAATTGTGTCTTTGACATAGCATGCTTGAGCTGAAGCCAAGTCTACAACGTTGTTTAGCACACGAGTGTCTCCGAGCGGAGATCTCAACCCTTGCTTTTGTGGACTTAGAGTGCTAGCACAAGGAGGGAGTTTCACCTTTTCTTTTCACACTACCAGCAGGAGGGTCATTTTTCAGGAGTATAGAGGGCATCTATCGACAAGTGGGCCATCTTACACGCAACTCCCATTTCATCAAACGTAGGACTGCGTCATCCCATCCATGATTACGCAATCATTGAAGTGAGACTCGTTAGGGCAACACTCTCCGAGGGAGTTTGGAACTGGGGTGCTGGGAGATCATTTGGGGGGCCATTTGTGTAGGATCGCTGGAGTTGGGAGAGCAGAGATTGTCAGGGTCAGTCACAACACCAAAATTCGAAATTGGAGGAGGGCCAAGCTGTGAAGGGTCAATTTTTGAAGGTTGGAACCAACGAAAACCCTTCTTGTGTTCTTCTGGGTTTTGGGCAAGGATCATAATCCCAAATTCCTAGAATTTTCTGGGCAAATTTGAGGGGTCAAACAGGGGTTTCAATTTAGCAAGCAGTTAGAGGAGCTAGGGGAAATAGAGCCGAATTTCTGAAGTCAAGCATTGGTCAATTCCTTTGTGGGTTATTGGTGGAGAGCCCGGGGTTAATTTCTCGGAATTTTATGAGCACCTGAGGAGGCCCTAACAACAGTTCCATTTCAACCAACAATGTATATTTGGGCATCTACAACATAGTACTTGAGTGACATAACAATAGATTGGAGGAGGGTGTATTACTTGTCATTTTCGGCTTTGCTAGCTTGCCTTGAGCAAGCCCAGCTGCACTCTTTCCAACACCTCATTGTACACCCATTTTCATTAATAAAAAGAGTACAATAATGTAGTTTTGGTGCCAATTTTTGGTCTGATTGTTTGTTATTGTTTTATGGTGTTTTTGTCTATGTTTTCTTGCATATTTACTGTTAATTTTCCTTGGATATTACAAAGACAAACATTACAATAATAATTTTATTTTGCTTCTTTTCATCAATTACATAAAATCACAATTACACATGTTATTATGAAGACCGAACCTAGTTACACTTTTAAACAACCTTCTCATAAAGCAGTTCAAAAACTTGGATTGACTGTACTGACAAAACATAAAAAGCAAGTGAGGTTCCCTGTTTGTTCTTTTCCACATAACTATGTAGTTCCTCAATGGCAAAGGACGTTAGTCTTATGATAATTTTACTCATCAACAAGAAGAATGAACTATAGTGGCTAATACACATAGCAAGAAAGAGAAATACAACGAAAACTACTCCACCAATGCATAAGAAATTATACAATGGTTTGCAATGAAAATGACCTCTTTATTTGTGATGGCACTTGTCTCAAATGAACGACAACAATTTACATATGAGGAGAGGCTAGCTTTTGTAGAAAAATTCTAACGGCTAGTTGGACTCTTCCTCAATAAAATATTATTGATATATGACAACCCTCTTCACTCAACTTATATATGGCAACCCTCTTGACTCAACTTATGTCATATATGGTTTTGGGAGCTCTCTTCACTCAACTTGGCACCAAGAAAGCTCAACGCATGCGTCCAAGAGGCTAACACATGGATGACATCATCAATTCAACACTGTTGTGGGAGTTTTCTTATGTTATAATGTTGGCTTGTAACCTCAATTAGTTGTTGCCCATCATTTCACAACTAGGAGGGAATTGAGGCTAAAATTAAACTTGATAGAACATGTATAGATAGAAGAGACCTCATTTGAGTCTCTCATCATTATCACACTTGGAATTGGACCTCTTAGAGGATTTTCACACTTGTTCCTTCTTGGCTATTGGAGATCTATTGGACGCAGTTCGATATTTGGAAGCTCTTTTTGATTGTCTTTGGAGCTACTTCTTTGGATAATGGATGGATATACTACGTGTTGTATTGTAAGTGCTTATTGTTGAAGCAATTTGGGAAGCTGCGCTCCAATCCTTCCCCCATTCTACACGTACAGCCACCACCTCCCGCAAACCGGGAAATTGTCCCATGAATAGATGGTATGACCAGGAATGCAAGTCTATGCATCATAATCTTCGACACACATTCCGGAACTCCTTACCAACATACCCCAACCTTTGTTCATCCTACCGTCGCCTCCTTAGCCGCAAGAAACGCCTCTTCATTGCCCACAGGAGATAGGTTCTTTCTACTCTCCTCCTTCACTCCCCTAAGATTTCTGGGGGACCATCCTTTCTCGGCGCTCACCTACCCCGGTCGACCTTGATCCTGCCTCAATGTTCTCCCACACCTCCCAGCGGTATGACATTCCTGGGTAGCCTCTGATTCAGGTTACTTTCCCCCCCACCTCCTGCCACCTTTTCTCCGACAAAGACATTAGAGAGGCAATATGGACAATGAATAGCAGCAGGGCAACAGACGAAGAAGGCTTCCAGGCAGAATTCTTCAAGCATGGACTTCGCCCTCTAGTAAGATATCTGGTGGAACTTTTCAACCAGGTTGTTCGGGATGGATTTCCAGATGGTTGGTCACACCACATTATCTATTCGATCCACAAGTCAGGTCCTACTTCCGACCCCAACAACTACAGGACAATCATGGTTGGGCACACATTCTTCGAGCTATATGCCACAACACTCCACATGACACTCTCCCATTTCCTTGAGTAAAGACAACTCAGGGCCAAGGGCCAAGCAGGATTCCGCCCAGACCACCAGACGATCGACCACATCCTTACTCTTCGCGCGGTGATCGAGGAGGCTAGACATTGATCCTCTAAATTGTACTGCTGTTTTGTAGACTTCCGGAAGGCCTTTGACTCAGTCTCGAGGGAAGATCTTTTCCAGAGACTAAGAGAGATTGGCATCTCCTCGACTCTCCTGATAGCTATCATGCGACTCTATGAGGCCGTCCTAGGCCATCTCCGCACAGTCAGAGGAATGTCGGACTTCATCCGTAGCACCATTGGAGTCAAGCAAGGATGCCCCCTTTCTCCTACTTTATTCGGGATCTATATTGATGAGCTTGAGTCCTTCCTCCGGGAGCATATCCAGGAGACAAATGGGTGCCTTCTCCACCAGGTCCTGATTTCCATCCTCCTCTTTGCAGACGATATTGCCCTTATTGCCTCCTCCCAAGAAGGCCTTCAAAGACCACTGGATGCTCTCGCAGCTTTTTGTGACCGGAGGCACCTAACTGTGAACTTGGGTAAAACCAAAGTGATTATTTTCAATGGAGTCAAGAAAACCTCGGACTTCCACTTCCTATTTAAAGGAGAAGAGATCGACATTGTCAGCACCTATACATATCTGGGAGTTCAGTTTTCAGGGCCTCGCTTTAGCCTGCAGCCAACCCTTCAGCCTCGGATCAACAAAGGGTATGGCTCCCTAGCTCTTTTGGAGAGACAGTGTTTCCGACACCATTTCTAGGACATCTCGTCCAAGATGAGCATCATGAACACTTTGATTCGTCCCACAGTACTTTATGGGTCAGAGATTTGGGGACCCTCTCTCTTAGAGTCAGATTGGGCCTCAACGGAGCAGGTCCAGACCCTCCTTTTGCGCCGTTTCATTAGATGCGAGCAGACAGTTCCTCAGCACATCATTCTAGCAGAGTTTGGGGCTCAACCCTTCCGCCTAGAGGTGATATTCAGATTAATGTTGCTCCTACACAAGATCCGAGGACTGGCAGACATGAGGAAAGGTCGAGATAGATACCCATATTTAGCATATTGCTCCTCGGAGAACATCGCCTGTATGCAGACAGGCCGATCCAAATGTTGGTACACCGGTGTGACTGAACTTCAGGAGGCTTCAAGAATCTAGATTGACCATGACCCTCCCTTTCAATACTCTCTGAACGCTCCAGACCACCTCCTTCCTAATCAGCAAGAACTGAATAAAATCATTATGGAGGATATTTATAGACGATATGTTCAGACTACATGGACCAATCCTCCCAATGGGTTGCGCCCAAAAATGGCCTTCTACGCGGAGCATTGTCTGGAGATCAGGGATGGGCTCATCATCAGACCTCAGTACACGCTCCAGCACTGGATGCATGCTCTTAGAATCCTCCTTGGGCAGCTCAGAGTTGGGTCTCACAGACTCCGAGTGGAGACAGATCACCACATCGATAGGGCAGACAGGATTTGCCAGCTCTGCCACCTACGGGAGATAGAGACAGAGACACACTTCATCTTCAGATGCCCTGCTTACTACGAGATTCGAGGTCGCTTCCATTGTCTCTTCAGGTCTTCTCAGACCTTGTCCAGCTTCCTCAGATATGTTGATCCGAGAAGCCTTGCACTTTATCTCCAGGAGGCCTTTAGATTTCGGGCCCTTTTTCTTCAGCTCCCCACTAGATCGGACACCACGAAGAAGATCACGGTCTTCTTTATGGTGCTACCTTCAGCACGGGGCACCAAAAGAACCATTGACCGACCCACAGACACTGAGACCAGATCAGTGCGGTCCCGGGGGGGCCGACCCACCAGACTACACCCGTACTCCAGGATTGAATCCACCCCTGGGAGGCGCCCTAGAATCTCTAGGCGACAATAGTGACATCCCAATATACCCACGGGACAACAGACTTTGATAAGCTTCTCCCAGTTTTCTTCTCTCGACCTCGGATGCTAGTTGTAGGGACTGGACAGGAAACTCCATCCTTCTCCTTCTCTGCCTCATCGCAGAGCTCTGTTTCGAAGCCGAGAGCTCCTAGCTTCTACATTTACATTTACTTAGATTATAGATGTATTTTCTGCTCTTTAAAAAGAAAAGTTAAAGGGGACTGCTTGGTCCACTGGCTTGGCATGTTGTAATCATTGTACTCGATAGTCCCGCTGACCTATTATGGTCATTTGTTGGACATTAATAAAATTATCTTATCTTATCTTTATCTAATGTATGGAATTGTTGCTTCCAGCTTATGCTATTTTGTGCCCTAATTGTTGAAAATTAATTTTGATAGGCTATCTAGTAGAGTATTGCATATGATATTCATTGTACAACTTGTAATGAATGTTCCTAGTGGAGGAAATCTCTAATCTGTCCAACAAACTCCATTTTTGTTAAAAGTGGTTAAATGTTAAAAGTTTTCATTAGGGCATCAATTTTTAGCCTCCTTAGAAAGGATCTAGCTTATCTATTTCATCCTTGACTCCATATGCCTAAAAGGCAAGGCACTAGCCCAAGTCATTGTTGATCAATCCTAAATTTTCTCTCCCAAAATCTGTGCTTTTAAGGCTAGGGCGAAAATCTAGGGCTTGCAACAAAATTTTAGGTAGGAGGTTTTTTGGTGATTTGAGAGGCTATAAATCAAGCTTAGGGTATAGGTTTCCTATTCTCCAAGCTTGGTGGGCATCCACTCAAATTTCAACCATAAAATCTCTTGCCCTAGGTGTTGCTCCAAGAGGGAAGCCCTAGTTCTTTTCCCCTCAACTTGACGACTTCCTTAAAGGTTGTATGAAATTAGTACTTGTAAAAGTAGATCATAAGAAGCCTTTTCTCCTGGGCCCTGACCTTTTGGGTATATATCACCATCGAAAATCTCAGAACTCTAGGACTTGAGCCTCCTTTTCAAGGGATTTTCTTTGAGAGCATTTTTGCTTCTATGAAGCCTTGAACCATTATTGAGTCTCTCTCTTGAATGAGTTCTACCTTGATCACTTCGTGCCCTATACCTAGCATATCTATTCGAAGTGATCTCCTTCCTACCAAAACTGCTCGCATCAGTAAGACTCTATAAAGGGTAGGGGGTATTGGCTAAGGTGACATTGAACCTGTACCCATTGTTAGCACTTAGTGTAGCTCTTGTCTTGTAGGGTTTCCCACTCCAAGGCTTGCTAGATTTTGTGGTAACAGTGCTACTACCAAGAAAAACCTTCCTGGCCTGATATGATAGCCCACAAACTATATGGAGTAAAGCTAGCCAAAATTCAAATCTAGGTAGGAGACATAATTAAAGTGAGTCCCGACCACTCGGGCTACCCCTAATGGGCATTTAGTATTTATTATTATTACTAATATTATTATTTATTATGTTTGCTATAATTATGTTTATTACATTGCCACTCGTTTAAAGAATGCTTTTTCCTCAAAGAATAATAAAATGGATTCTCTCGAGTTGAGCATGTTTCCTTGGCAACATCATCTTTGTCATTCTTTGGTTGTAAAGGTTTTACTTTGTTCTTCCTTGAAGTGTTGATGAGGTCCCTTTGTATTGTTTGCATCATATTATGAAGTCTTTTGACTTGGTTCTTTAACAAAAAACCTTGATGCTTCTTGGTAATATATTTTCCTTGTATGTTCTTTTGTTCCTCTTATGTTTTTCATTGATTGTAATTGATGTTTATTGAGAATGGAACCTTCAACACCATATACTTTATAATGTTGATATCAAGGTCCTCAGCTAACGCCCTTATTTAGATACTTTTTTAGTGTATGAGGCCACCTTAAATTAAATAGTTAGTTCATAGTCACCCATTGTGAAAAGGGTCCTCTTTGTTAATAAGACCCAAATTAAATAGTAGACTCTAATTATATGTGGGCCCATAGGTAGTTAAAATTCTTTATGGATAGCTATATATAGAGTAGAATGTTATGTAAAATTTTTTCAATAGTTGTTATTGTAATGGGAGCATTGCTCTTCAAGGTAGCTCACTTGAACAGGCAGGTGAACAAAACTTCTCTATTTTTTATTATCAAAGAGATTTTTCTTAGGGTTTATCTTTCCTTTCTCTTGTGTTTTGCACTACATTAATATGAATACTCTAAAGCTTTGGGGTTAATTACAGAAGAAATGGTTTCTTAATTTTGAAATATGATTTGTTATTTACACAGCTTTGCTAGAGTAATATGGCACATTAAATTATTTGAAAATGCAGGTGCCATTTACCTACATTATATATTGGGTTGGAGTACATGCGGACGCACAGCTATAAAATCGCCGAACAGGTCCTTATTTAGTGCTCGAAATAATATTATATAGCAGATAATTTCAGCGTGCTGTTGATGAAGGCAAAGGCTTCGTTTGAATTATGCATTTGAATGGGTCTCATAGTAGGAAAAAAAACATCAGTTCTTTACGTGAAAGTATGAATATATATTTTTTCCTTGGCTTATGTAAAAATAGAAAAATTTAGGTCCCTAAAGCCCTACAAGTTTAGTCATAGTTTTAATTTCTTGATTTTGCATGAGACAATGAGACACCACGTGAATTTATTATATCAGTGACATAATTTTGTTAATGATATAGTTGTGCTCTATTGGTTTTATTTGTGTTTGAATCAGATTCTCTCCATAGCTTGGGATTCTCTCCATAGACTATGTCTATAGCTTTAGAACATTTATCATTATTAGTCTTTTGGATTTAACAACTTGTGGAAACATGATGATTGATGACATTTCTCAGTTATATTTTCTTAGGTTTGAATTGTTATTAAACAATCATTTATATTCATAGTGTAGGATGCTTTTTTGAATGGTTAAAGTCCTTTTTAAGAAGAATATTTCAAATGTAGGAATTCCGTGAGTCAGCCAATTAATGCATTTTCCAAAATTTCATGTCAATCTCAAGGTTTCCTAAATCTAATCCCCATAAACTTTCAGCTTTAGGGATGCTATGAAATATTATTTTACAATAGTAATATTTCAATTTCCTTCAACCCAATTCCACTAGGAAGCCTAAGATAATATATCTCATATCAATGTATCTCAATAGTACAATGTTGCAGGGCCTTAGGGCATGATTTTCAAGGCATATGCCAGGCTTGATTTTTCTTGTTACAGTAGAATATAATGGCAGCAATTCATCTCCTTTACATTCATGATGTGTATCAAATCACCTAACGAATTCAACTATATGTTATCTCAAATCAGCATGAACAAGGCGGCCTGAAAACTACTCAGTCACAAAGAATTTGACACATGGGTTTTGTTTGGATGTATTTATGCATAACTTTTGACATAAGGTTTGACTCTGCATGCGAAGTTTTCCCCTTGTGCCACCTAGAAGCAACATGCCCCCTAGAGACGACCACCTTTAGTCTGCAATTTTTGAATGATGACTTACCTTTTGTCAATTTTTTTACATGGCATGCCATTTATACCAGTGTTGAAAATATCGGTATTGGCAAAATATCGGCGAGGGTCTAGAAAATATCTTATTGGCAATATCGGCGAAATATCGGCAAAATATCTGCAAATATCGGTAGGCATAAAAAATACATAATATGTTCATTTTTTTTTCAGATTTTTAAACATATAAAGCAATAACAACATGAAATAAACACATTGGCACATAAATATGAAGAAAGCACTGATATATATGATGTCAAATAGAAATGATACATCAAAGGTGATAACAAATCCTGTTGATCCCTGATAATTGTCCATTCAAGGACTCAAATGTGGAGAACCAATACAAAATAACATCACATATATTAAAATATCTCATCATCATGAGTTATATGTAGCATAACAAATAAAACTAGCAACTATCTATCTGAAATCATTGCCCTCTCCCCCTTTTATGGGAAAACATGATGGGCTGTTTGCTAGGCTTGCCCCTACTAGTAGAAGGCCCTGACCCTGCCTCTGCACCTAATGTCAAATAATGAGTGCTAGGTATGGAGTTGTGCTCTCCTATATCTATAGCGGATGGTGTTGATGCTGATGCTCCCGCAGTGTCCTCCTCCTGCTCCTCTTGCTGCCCCTGTTCTAATGGATCATCTGGCTCTAACCATGAAGGTGACTCCTCCAAGATGGGCTCCTTAGATTCCACCCTCCACTGAGACAATACATCAATATTGTCTAAGGAAATGGCATCTGGATCCATTGGTGCTTCTATTTGCCTCACTCGAAGGCGGATGTTGTAATGCACATACACTAAATCATTGAGGCGTGCGAACTCCAACCTGTAAGAGTGTCAAAAAAACTAATGAGTCTTGACTCTTGACTCTTGACACTTGAAGGTCATAAATTAAAAATTAAAAATTACAGTAAGTGTAATTGCTCAACTGAAGGTTGGAGCTCAAAGTTATACCTGTTGCGCTTTTTTGCGTGTATTTTCTCAAATACACTCCAATTGCGCTCACACCCTGAAGAGCTACATGTTTGACTCAAGATTCTTATGGCCAATTTCTGCAAATTTGGTGCCCTTGCACCATAGCTTCGCCACCAAATATCTACAACAAAATAAAGAAAAAAAATTCAAAAACTTTAAACACAGTTAAACTTTCAAATATAAGTTACATAATTGAATTTTAAAAAAATAGAATTATAAGTAAGGAAATTCTAAATTGAAAATTCTAATCTCTAATGAGTGATGACTTGTCACTTATGTGGCATGAAGAGGGTCCTTTCCCTAATAGCATCATCAAAGCCAAATAGGCCAACACAATCTCGATAATACTGTACCTTGCGATTGATTTTGCTATGAAGCTCAGGATCAGGTACCATCCTATGAATACAGGAATGGAGCCCTTCCATCACCTCGCCATCAAAATCAAAGCCGTATTTGTATGACAATGCGGGGTTGAGGAAGAGTGCTGCTGCATGAATGGGTCGATGAAGTATCCCTGTCCACCGGCTATCAATCACATCCCATAACATCATATGCCTATCAAGGCCAGCAGAACCCTTGTCTGCATAATAAGAACGAATGGCCTCCTTGGCCCGATCCATGGCCTCATACAAATAAGCCATTGCGGGCTTCTCCCCATCTACCAATCTGAGAACCTTTACTATAGGTTCACCATTCACTAACTGAGCATGCTTCTTCTACTCCACGCCAAAACGTCTCAGACACAAACATTTGCTTCAACTGGAACTGACATCGAAGCAAAGACTAAAGAGTAATAAAGTTTGTGGCAAAACGTGTGATCGCAGGACGCTGCAACTCCTTGTTTCTAGTGAACTTCCTCATGAGGCTAAGAACAAAAGCATGGTTATAAATAAACTTGGGGACGCTCCTAGCCATATCAACTGCCTGCTTGATGAAGGAGAGTTTCCCCATATCCTCAAGCAACAAATCGAGACAATGTGCTGCACACAGAGTCTAGAACAATGTGCGATGCCTCTCCATAAGCATGTTGTCGACAGACACATAATTAGCTGCATTGTCTGTTATGACTTGCACCACATTCTGCCCACCAATCTCCTGAATGAACCCATCTAACAACTCACATATTGTTGCTGCATCTTTGATATGTTCTGATGCATCAACCGATTTAATAAACATGGTACCTTTAGGACAATGTACCAAGAAATTTAGAAGGTGTGAAATTTAGAAGGGTCCAAATGGTTCTTTGCAGAAGTACACCTCCTTAATTTGAGTAACAGAGCTTGAACCTTTGAATTGTGCAACACTGTCATTTAATATTCGTCACTTCTAAAATAACTCCATAGATCAAGTGATATGATGGTCCAATATCTCCAAACAGTGTCCCAAATGAAGGCCCATGGTCGTACCTTGGGTCAAGGGATTTCCATGAATCATGAAAGTGACCATTAAAGCTAAAATTTTGGTCATTAAACACCAAATAAATAAAGTGACAAAACTTTGATAAAATTAGCCATCATTTCCAGCTCATTTATTCTTCAAATAAAAGCTTCAAAGCAAGTCCACATCACCAAGCCATGCCGAGAGAGTAACACATCATCCCAACTATCTCGTTCATCCTCTCCATGTCATCACAATTTCCCTGCTTCTGTCATAAGTGCTGTAACTACAAATTTACTCACAAAAGATATGCCATAATCAGCCCATAAAGTGATCAATGAAGATGGTGCTTTAGTTTCTTCCACATGTCATGCATAGAAGGTGTCCATAGATGAAAAATAGCTCTAAAAGTGCCTCGAGAAGTGTGATCAATGCCTCTGGATATGTGAAGATGACAAATCAGAACGCAATGAGAATGACCTGCTCATTAAAATCCTTGTGAAAGTGAAAATTGCACTATAGGTACCCCTGCTAAAAGGAGGGATAACAGCTGGCTCCATCTGCGGGGCACTTTTTATGCCCAGGAGGATGCGAGAATCCAAGAATCTCATCGACACGCATGTAAGTTTCACTAAAAACAAAATCTGCACTACACTACTGTCTAAATGGATTTATTCATCTCCTATCTTGCTCCATCATGCTGGAAATGACACGGCTAGGTGAAGTCAAAGATATAGCATAGCCACATGAGCAATTTATTAAACCAACTTAATCCTCTGTGCTTGATCACTGAATAAAAGAATGAAATATTAAATTTCTGAGGGGAACCCTGGAACTTGTACATTAATGACATCTTCAAGCATATGTGAACACTAATCTGAACTGGTGCAGATAGTGTCTACAAGAGTTGCCCCACTTCCTTTGTCTAGTTCCTTCTGTGGAATCAATGGGGTGGAGGTGTTTGCAATGTCTTCTGTCCTGCTGTAAAACAGTGCTAAAACAATGCAGATTTATAATAACAGATATTAGTAGCTGAAATAAATTAAATTTGGCACATGACCTATGGATTTTAGTCTACTAAAATTTTCCTAACAAAATATGAAGTTATTTAGTATTTTAGATGCCTGTTTCAGGAACTATAGCTGAAAACAGCTCGCTGTCCTTTATGGCAGACTGTAAAGACTACACAAAAGTGCGGGGACAACAACCTATTTTATGCTTATCAGTCAACCGACTCTGTCAAAACCAGTGTTGTGAACATCTCAATAACATCCCGATGTTATCTCGAAATCACGATTTTTTGGGCTAGCCGATGTTTGCCGTTTATTTACCAATATTTTGCCAATTTTTACGATGTTCGCAACATTGGTCAAAACACCTTTAGGGAATTAGCCTATGTCACATGGTTCGCATTCAAGTCCAGGTTCGACAAGGATGGAGTTCGATTCAAATCTGAATTCATTGATAAGATTCAAATAAGGTTTGTCATTAGGTTCGAGAGTAATGAGAGTCTGTGCCTATATATGTTGATTTGGGGTAGCATCAGATGTGCTCTAGCCAAGAAAATTGGTGGAGAGACTAAAACACATCAGATCTCCAAGACCCAGAAATCATTTTGGAAAATTCTATTTGGATGAAGAGTTGTTAAAATAATTAATATTTTTAATAAGTTCCTAAGTCTAACTTAGGAAAATATAAATATTAATGGGTATTAATAAAGATAAGGATGAGAAGCTTCTAAGAGACGAAGATCAAGTCTATTCTAATCTTAGCTGTTGATTAGGGACTTAATCTCGGCTGTTGATTCATCAACAGGAAAAGTATAATAAAAGGCTTGAGGGTCAGTTGGAGATATACTGAGGGAGACCAGTCAGTTCAATTTATGGAGTGGGGCTTGCTGAGAAATTCGAACTAGAGGTTTGGATTGCAGCGAGAGGTAGCGAGTACATAACAGAGAGGCAGGAACAGTGCTGGAGGACCAGAGTAGAGTTCAGAGAGGTTGACGTAGAGCTACTTAGGAAGACGTAGAGGCAGCGGGACTGTGCAGTCACTTGAGGGCCTGCATGGGTGACACAGAGAGCCCAAGTGTTGTCGCAGTGAGGTAGATGCTAATGCAGAGGCTCTAGGCATTGCATAGAGGCTAGCTGGATAGACGTTGAGCCTAGGGGAGGGACCAGAGGATTTGTTTCTGTTGGGTGAGCCAGTTTCACACCCTAGTTGTACTCGAGAAAAGCTTAATAATAAAATCCTCCTCTGTTGCAATGGTTTTCCCGCATTGGGTTTTTCCGGGGACAATTGTTCAAAAATATCCGTGTTGATGTGTTTGATTCTTGTGCATGTATTTGTTTCTGTATTATGGTATAGTCCTACAACAAATAGTTAGAGTTTCAAGCTTTAACTTCCTCAACCCTGTCAACACAAAGAGTGAGCATAATACATTTGAATTTTCTTTGCAAAACCAACACTCAAACTTAGTGGAAAGGAGATAGAAATGTTAGCAAATATAATCTACAAATATTCCACAAAATTTAGTCTAAGGAATTGGAGCAAAACTCCATTTCTTGTCTAATTTTCAACATGCTCTTCAAATAGCAAAATAAAATCGTTATTAGCACAAGAAATTGAGACAAATAATTTTAAATGAAATTGGATTTTGAAATACAAGCTAAAGGCCAAGGATTCCTGTAACACAAAATCGTAAGATGTGGCCTTGGGAGATGACAAATGCGGGTTCTTCAATGAAGTTTCTCAAGAGTGGGATGATTCCTCCAAGAATTTCTCTACGGTTGAGGCTTGATCCAAGAGATGTCTCTACACAATTTCAAATACACATTAGATCCACATGGGTTAAAATAAATACAATCATAAAGAGATCTTAGAGATTTATTTGAAAATCAACTAAAACTTTCTCTATCTAGAGAAAACTATCAAAACCAAATGCCAATGTGAGATAGCTACACATTAACAAATCTCTAAAAGCAATATGGAAATCATGGACATAATAACATAAGTAGAAACATGAAGCACAATGATCAAGATATTACCATGCTCAATAAGAACAACACCTCATAAGTGAACCCCGAAGTCTTTTATTGCAATATAACATAATTGTACATAAGAGCAGAGATTCCCTAAGCACAATAGCTCGTTTTCATTGGATACATAGTGAGAGCCCATGGCTCTATTATATAGAAGTTTAGGAGCCAATCCCAATGCAAATAGTGATAATCCCAAAGCAAATGGGTGACAATCCCAATGCTCCTTCATGCAAATTCGAATTTCCCAAGTGGCATCAAGAATCCCTCAAGCAAAATCGAATTCCATGATGAAATGACAACTGTAGAAGTGTAGGGACCCATGTGGGGACAATTTCCCACAAAAATCCTTGCCAAATATTCTCCCAAATCCTCCCAAATGTGCATTAACTCCACAAATTCGAATTTTCCAAGTAAGCAGCTTCCTCATTTATTGCCAGAATTTTGATTTCCTTGAGTGGGCCATGTATTTATGATGCAAGGTGCCAAGTCATCCTCCACTTGTGTTTTGACTCATTCCTTTCACTTGAGATAATTTCCAAGTCGTTTGCATATCATTTTGTCACATGGAGCTATTTTTTTTTCCATCTAATTTATTTTTGGTTTAATTTATTTCCAGATTTTCCACTAAACTTAGGAAAATGGGTTTTGAGAGTCTGGAACACATTTTTAACCCCTCAAAGCAAGGTTGCACGAAATGGGGAAACAGGTACGAGTTTCCGAAACGCGACATCCCAAATTTTGGAAACGGGGAAACGCAAATATATATATATTTATATATATAGATATAATATATATTATATATATTATATTATATATTATACTAATAATTTACAATTAAGAAATAGTGCAATCATAAAGCATATATGATACATTCTAATTTATTTAAATTAGATTACAATTGTCAATTGTCAATTGCATAACTATAAGTTCTAAATTTACATCACATTTACTCATGAATGATCACATAATGAAAATAGAAATATCCAAAATCAACCACGAGAAATTTCCACACCCTAGTACATGATAAAATCCAATGGAAACATTGCAATCCCCCAAACCCTGAAATCCTGAAAAACAGATAAGTCTACTGGATTTTGACTGAGATCTAAAATTCTACTTTCTCCATATGAAATCCAATGAGGGCAAAACCACTCTCAAACATTTTGAGTCATTTCATGGTAATGTTAAAAATTTAAGTAAAAGGATGAAAATGAAAAATAAAGGAGAATATCACTTTTACTTTAAGAATTTAGCATTACCATGAACTGCATATGCCTCAAACTTCCTAATGATCTGCATATCAACACTAGGGCAAAAGTTCACTTTTATAACTTTTGACAGGCATCTAGAAGCAACTAGAAGTCACTAGGATAACCTAAAAATAAATTAGAAAACAAATTTAAAAAACACAAGTAAAATGCTAAAACGTGAGTCTTACGGTCGTGAGACGCATTTCTGGCCGTACTGGCCATGTTTCAATTTCGTGAAACGTGGCAGTACAGCCTGAAACGTGTTTCACGGTTGTACCACACGCGTTTCAGTGTTTCGTACTTGTTTCCGTACGGAAACGCCCTCTTGCCCTACGTTTCCTGCAACATAGCCTCAAAGTGTGTCCTAGTAGAAAGTTGAGGGTGAGGTGTAATTATGATCACACATACCCCATACAAATTCTCTAGACATCACTTATTACATTTCATATACAAAATTTATTCCAATTTCCACCCCCGAGAAATTTTAAAAATTAAAAAATAACCCTCTAGACCTAATCAAATTCCACGATTTTTTTGTGTGTGATCCAATATGGTAATATACAATGACCCTAAACACTAGGACTCACCCAAGACCCGACCATCAAGCTGCACTCTAGCTTTGGGGTGACGCTTAGAGGAAAAAACTCAATTAATTATTAAGTCCTCGTAAGGATATGATAATTAACCAAGTGAAAAAAACTCCTAGAGTAAACTCACTTGATGACAAGGTCCAGAGTTACCTAGGCTTGTTACATGACTCGACTCCTTATACTAGTATCACTTTTACATTGTCCTTGCAGGGCTTGTGGAATTTTAGTACAACAAAAAAAGATGGGAAGAAGAAGTAGAGTTGAAAAACTCTAATGACATGATGAACTCTGATGGTACATTCAAGCTTTTGATACACCCTTGGGCATGGAGTCTTAAAAAAATCTAAAGGTGCCACTCTAGTGGTCAACAGTTCCTATGGGGAGAAGCTGCCAACATTGTCGTATATGTATAGAACAAGACTCCTCATTGAGCATTATATGACAAGACTTCTGAAGTAGTATTCACAAACACAAAACTTGATGTTAGTCATTTAAGGATCTTTGGCTGTCTTGTTTATTTTCATGTACCAAAAGAAAAGAGGAGCAAGCTTGAGGCTTCAGGTAAGAAAGGTATGTTTGTGGGATATTTGGAAGATTCTAAAGCATTTAGAATTTATATCCCTGGTTAAAGAACAATAGACTTCAGCAGAGATGTAACATTTGATGAAGATGCACCTCTTGAAAAAGTAAGAATTAGTCCTCCTTCTATCTCTTCTAAAGAAACAAATGATGACGTGGATCCCTTTACCCATGAACCTGATCATGAGGACCTAGATGAACTTGTTGAGCCTATGGATCCATTAGATCCTCCTCCATATAGGAATATGCCTCTATGGCTTCGTGATACTCTACAGGATGCTGAAAAACATACTGCTCCCAGGGGCACTTTTAGAGAAAGCAAGAAGCCCAGTCGATATCAAAACTATGTTGTTGCTATGAGTTCTATCATATAAAGTGAACCTCAATCATTTGAAGAATTAGAAAAGCACCAAGTATGGAAGGTACATGACAGAAGAACCCATGTATGTAGATTGAAGAAAGCACTCTATGGCTTAAAGCAAGCCCCTAGGGCTTGTTATTCTTGCATTGAGAACTACTTAGTAAAGTTGTGATTCACGAGGAGCAGTGCTGATCCAAACCTCTACTTCAAAGTTGTACAAGGTATGCTTTTGATTTTGGTATTATACATTGACGATCTGTTTTTGACAGGTAATGAACTTCTGATGATTTAGTGCAAGAGGGAGCTTGCATCTGAAATTGAAATGAAAGACCTTGGGATGATGCACTTCCTTTTGGACCTGGAGGTCTGGTAGAGACCTGGCGAAATTATCCTCTCCCAAGGGAAGTATTTTGTAAAGGTATTGGAAAGGTTTGGAATGGTAGAGTGCAAATCCATGACTCCATGAGCACTCCCATGGAGATGACTTCTAGCAACTTTGTGGTGATGAAGCTGGATCTGATTTATCTGATCCATCTGAGTATCATCATTTTATTGGAGCATTGATGTTCCTAGTGAACACTCGTCCTTATATTTGCTATGCTATAAACACCTTGAGTCAATTCATGACCAAGTATTTACATAATCACTGGGTTGCTGCTAAGCATGTGTTTAGATATTTGCATGGGACAATTAATTTTGGTCTTCGATATACTGTTCAAAATATAAAGTTGCATGGTTATACTGATGCTGATTGGGCAGGCAACATTATGGATAGAAAGCACTCTTCAGGATGTTGTTTTAGTTTGGGATCTACCATGATCTCTTGGATGAGCAGGAAATAGAAATCAGTTGCACTGCGGTAGAAGCTGAGTATATTGCTGCTAGCTTAGCTAGTTGTGATGCTGTATGGTTAAGAAAACTCTTTGGAGAGTTATTTGAGCAAGTCCTGGATACTAAAGTGATATTCTGTGATAATATGAGTTGGATCCGATTGTCTGAGAATCCTGTACTTCATGACAAATCCAAGCACGTTTAAATCAGATATCATTTCATTCGAGACATGGTACAGAGAGGAGTAGTGAGACTCCAGCATATTCAGACTGATGAGCAGATTGCTGATACACTTACCAAAGCACTGCCGAAGAAGAAATTTCTAGTCTTCAGAGATATGGTTGGATTAAGGGATGTACCTCTTCTGGGTTCGGGACCCAGTTGATCAAGAACACTGAGATGTGTGCTCTTCCCCCCCTAGTTGAGTTCCCAGCGATGAGGAATTAACCTAGTGAGCTCTTAGAGATGAGGGATCTCCAATCAGGAGTATGCCCTTGTCATGCATCCTTTTTCCCACCCATTTGGCCAATGGGTGCAGGCTGCTTGACATCTGATGGTGATCCTTACTAGTCATGGTAAGTTGTATCTCATAAATGTTGATCAAACCCTCGTAAATGTTGTCGTTGCCCAAACAGCATTTTATGGTTGGAGTCAAATTTCCCTTCTTTTTCATGGGATATTTTTATTGCTTACTCTTCTCTTGGCCACACATTTAAAAAAACTACCTTTTCTTAGTTTTTCAAAGTTAGTGGAAATTTTTTCTTCCGAAATAGAGTTTTCCTCCATGTTTATTGCTATGGATTAAACACTTCTAACTCTGATGTTCTCAGAGTTCTCTTTTATTTATTTTAATGGATATCCATTTTTAACATAATTTTTACATTTTATGGTTGGGGAAAATCTTCAGCCTTGTCAAGAATTTAAATAAAATATTTGTGCCTTTGGTAACACATAGAGATTTAAGGTGCTTAGTTAATTGTATATGATATCAAAGCATATTTTCTCCAAATTAGTATAGCTAGCATTTATTTTTATCTCTGGCTTCTTAGGAGTGCGTTGACTAACTAAAGTTTTCCTATTTCCAGTTTTTCATGCAGGCGAAAAGGATTTGCCCTACAGATCCTCTTGTGTATCATGAACTTGGAGTTGTGTCTTATAAAACCCAAGAGTAAGAAAATATTATTAGGAACTTTTTTTTTTTTTGTTCTGTCCTTTTCAATCTATATGTTTGCTCCCTTTTCATATTTTATTGTCTTTTTTTCAATCAGGGAATTAACTTACTTTTATTAGAGTTCTTATGAATTTGATTCTAAAAGAATTTCTTGCCTATGTTGTTGAGTCATTTCCTCTTCTGCTTAGTTATTCCTTGATATGTATAATATTTAGATCATTCTTGGATGCATCTTGGATAATTCGTATTCTGTTCCAAAAGGGTTTGAATATCTATCTGTTTGGGAAATAGATTCCTATGCCATATGCCCCTTCCTATGAAAGAAAAATGAACAGAAAATATTAAATAAATCAACATTTATAATAGTTTTAGCAATTAGAAAATTGAATATATGCTAGTAAAATTTATTGTTACTGTTACTGCAAAATTTTAGCAGCCTAGTGCAAAGCCTTGTTGGGCACTCTAGGTTAAGGGCAGCACTGAGATCAACCATCCCTGTAACCTTAGTGGCTGTTCCCTGTTGTTCTGTGATAGATATTATCACAACAAGGGACGCTTCCCCAAAAGGTCTCGGAGAGTAAGTAACCCAAGGATCCCTTTGGCTAAGTAACCCCTAAGGACGCTGTTATTGCTCGAATTCTCCCTAGAGCAAATGTCCCAATCTCACCACGGGGACTACCAAGGGATATTAACAGGCAAACCATCCACTGCCACCTTGACGGCCTTGCCCCTCACTTCTAGGTTTTGTATGTGTGTTTTTCCTAGCCTAAGGGGGTTTCCCTATGCTTGTTTTCTATTCAAATATTTTTGGGTATGAATGATCCTGTGAATTGGATTAAATGTTAATATATTCCTAAGGTTGTGGTATAATGATGATTTGTTTGTTGATTCTTTCACGCCAAACATCAATAAAATAAATTTGCAGCATAGATAAGTATACATTCATTTCAAGCCCATGATTTAAAAGAGTGAATATTTGTTTGAGTGGTGTGAGTCAACAAATGTTTTTTCTGAGCAAGAAATGGCTCGTAGTATGGGCGTGTCTAGTGCTATAGCGCTCAAATATACTTTACGTGAGGCTGATACGAGAGAGTAATCTTCCCAAAGGCTGTTTTCAGTGTGCTATAACAGTCAAGTGTGCAAATAATTGGCTTTGGGTTTTGCCGTGGTGTGACTTCCGATATACTCAAGATACATGGGACTGATGTTCATGTTCAGTTCTGTCTAATGCAATACTACTCGAATGGGTACGAACAATGGTAAACTAGACCTCCAACAAGGCGAACCTTAAGTTTAATGAGCAGCCTTCTGAAGTCACAAGTTTTCCCTGCGTGTATGAGTCCCAAACCACATTTCTAGTGTTTTATCGACAGATCCAGCTGTAATTTATAGACTCCACAACTCGTCTCTAGCCCATATCACTAAGGGAATTTCTTGCTTAAAAGTCTATGCAGAACTCATGTGCTTGTGCTCATTAACATATACAATCATCATCATTTACTTCATTGAAAATGCGTGAAACAAAAGTATGATTGCTTGATAGATAACTGTCACAAAACATTCCAAGAAAGCCTTCGAACCAAATTATTCAATATTTGCACAAATTCAATGTATTTGGAAATGCTTCAAGAAATCTTGTCAATTTAGGAAATATCACACGAGTTTGGTGTTGAAAAAATAATATATCATTTCTTTAACCTTTCATGGAAATAAATCATCATTTAAAAGAAACAAGACAATATCATTGATTGCATGAATAAGGTGAATAATATATCAAAGTAAATCTTCCAAGTTCAAATTTAATGCAATTAAAACCCTTTCATAAATTTCTCATTCAACAATAACCATGAGATCATTACTTTCAATAAAGCAAATTCTCCATTGCTCATGCATCTGTTGGCATCATTATAATTCCATCTCAAATACATATAAGTCATCATTTAGAGAAAGTAAATTTTAATCACTTAATGGGTGTGTGTGTGGGGATCAAAAGAAGGAAGTCCCAGAAAAGTCATCATGAGTTAGTCATACCAGTTTAGAAGAAAACACATGAGCTTATGCATCAGATTCGTTAAAAGTAAAGTCCATGATATGTACCAAATGGTGAAAAGAAATTTTCAAATGGAAATTCTAATCTGATATTTGTTCCAACTTAAATCAGCAGCAAATGAAGTATTACTTATGTAAATCAATTTTTATGCGATTCAGTCAATTATCAAGCAAATTTTGTATCCCAAAGAGACAGAGCATTCAAACCTTGTGCTCAAGATTTATTCATAACATGAGCTATCTAATAGATAATGTTCAACACATGTTGACAAATTTGCAAATATGACCAAGTGAGAAATCCAATCCATAATCTGGCAACCTTTCTAAAAATGCATAAATACTTTTAAATTTTGGTCGCTTTAGGGTTTAGATCTTGCTTTCTTTGTCACACCACCAATAATCAAATGCTGTAGATTTTTACATCCCATATATGTTGCATTAGACTCAAAACCAACCTAATCTCAAATTTTGTCAATAACACCAGTTTATTAGTCTTTTCAATTTTCGTGCAAGGTAAATGAAATTGTTCCAAGCTGTGCAAATTCAGGAAATGTGATAGCGAATTCAAATTTATGTGTGAAAATTTGAAATCTACCCAAACATTTAGCTCTGTACTGTTACCAAAATTGAGGCTCTATGGACTTGGTGTAAAAGAATCAATCGACTTTCAAGGTATGCCACGAGGATTTGAATAAAGGAATGGCTTAGGAGGAGCTGGTAGCGGTGATGACACTCAGAACTGTGGGCTCGATTTGTGGGTGCGTAAACCGTAGGTAAAGTTTGGAATGGTGGGCTCAATGTCGATGCTCCTGGAGGGCCTGGCCGATTACGGGCTACCAAGATGTGTAGGGAAAATGTGGCCTCAGATTGAAATGTGGGAAGCAGATGGAGTTTTGGAGCAGGGGAGCTTCATAGTAGCGAGCAGATTTAACATGGAGTGTATTGTGGTCTTGGCTGTTTGGAGAGAGGCTCGGTGCATGGTAACGTTTGAGAGGAGAAGGCAGGTCGATTTGTGGTCCGGTCCTGTTGCTCGACTACAGGGAGAGTCTGGACGTGGGGGCTTCATAGGGGGTGTCGATGGGCTCGATGCCCTTGGTCGTAGTCTCTGCCTGTGTTTCGGGTTTCGCGAAGTAACTTTGAGAAGGTGGGGTTTGGTTTGCCCCTCCCCCCACCTTGAACTTTGATTTTAATTTCCTAATGATTTATTATTATTAATAATATAGAAAGAAGAAAGAAAGAAATTATATTAACATCCACGAGGCTAAAGATAGCCTATGGGACAGATTGCTTCTTCATTTGCTTGATGTATTCGGCCTTTTTCTGTGAAGCTTCACAATAAATGCTCCCAAGTTCTCGACAAACCCCTCGCTAAAATGATTATCCCAAGAGCTAGCGGCCAACATATATGCATAACTTTCCCTATTGTCTTTGAAGGCCTCACATTCTAAAATGAAATGCTTTTTTGTTTACACCCCTCGCTAAATAGATTATCCCAAGAGCTAGCTGCTAGTATATATGCATAACTTTCCCCGTTGTCTTTGAAGGCCTCACATTCTAAAATGAAATGCTTTTTTGTTTACACTTTTCCAGAAGAACAAAAAATACATACTCTTTCCTCCCACACTTCTTTTAGCCTTTTCGTGCGCCGTGTTTCACAACGGAGTTGATGAGAATTAGTCCTTAACTGAGCAATAAGAATTTTGGCTCTCCAAGAGAGATTGGCCTCTATGTATGCTTTTGGTTGATGACTATTGTTGATTTTTGGTAGCACCAGATGTGCTCTAGCCTTGAAATTTGGAGGAGAGGCTAAGGCACATGAGATCTCCAAAACCCAGAAATCGTTTTGAGAAATTCCACCCGGATGAGGAGTTATTAAAATAATTAATATTTTTAATGGGTTCCTAAGTCTAAACTTAGGAAAATAAAAATATTATTGGGTATTAATAAAGATAAGGGTGAGAAGCTTCTAAAAGAGGAGGATCAAGTCTGTTTTAATCTTAGCAGTTGATTAGGGACTTAATCTCGACCGTTGATTCATCAATAGGAAAAGTATAAGAGAAGACTTGAGGATCATTTGGAGACACACCGACAAATACTCAGTATCTCAAGGAAAATCAATTCTCAAGTAGAGGAGATCGATTTCAGAGGGAGAGTTGCAGGGTGGAGGAAGAGGAGGGCATCAGCAGCAGGCAGTGACAGAGGAGGAGGTGACGCGGGGACAATGGGAGAGAGCACAGAGAGAGACGCAGTCCAGAGGGGAGACGCAGAGCCTACGCAAGCTGACGCAGAGGGACGCAGAGCCACTCAGAGCCATGCTGGGCCATGCAAAGTAACGCAGGGGTGACACAGAAGTGGGAGCAGGGTCTCCAAAGTGTCAGAAGGCCTCAAAGAGAAAGTCTGAGGTGTTTTCTTTCCGTTTCTCTATAAAATGACTCCTTGTAAAAGCAATTGCTGCTGAAGATTAATAAATCCCTCATTTGCTGCACGGATTTTCCCACATTGGGTTTTTCCGGGGACAATTGTCCAAAAATAACTGTGTTGATGTGATTGGTTCTTGTGCATGTTTTTTTTCTCTGGGTAATTGTGTGATAACTGCAGTAGAGTTTATTTTAATATTTATTGAAGGGATTTCGTAAATAACTTATTGTGAATAATAAGTAGATGAAATAAATCAGTTGCTGCAGTAGTAGAATTTTAGTTTAGGAATTTTCACATGGTATCATAGCAGAGATCCGACAACAAGAGAGGAAAAACGATTGTGGGTCAAGAGCATGATGCAGAGGCATCAACTCAAGGGGACTCACACAGATTTCCAAAAGAAGGCACAAGGGACATAAATTACGATTATTCTATGTTAACTTCCAGGTTGGAAGAAGAAGTCGTTTTCTTAGCAAGCTTTGCCTCCTCGAAGGTTTGGTATATAGACAATGGAGCTTCCTGGCATATGATAGGAATCCGTGAATGTTTTTCAGATTATCAGGAAGAAAGAATGAATTTTCAGATCACCATGGGAAATAAGGAGAAGTGTACTCTAGTAGGAAGAGGTACTACAGTGTTTCAAACTGAAGCAGGAGAGTGGCTTCAAACAACCAATGCGCTGCATGTGCCAGAATTGGGGATGAACTTACTTTCCGTATCTCAACTTCAGAACAAGGGCGTATCTCAACTTCAGAACAAGGGCTATGATGTTTTCTTCGTTAAGGGGAAAGCATATGTAAAACAACCAAGTTGGAAAAAGAAGGCCTAGATTGGAATCAGAAGTAATAGGTTGTATAGGTTGCAACTAGAATCACCAATGATACTGATAGGCAATAATGGAGACAAAGATTTGAATGAACTATGGCATAAAAGGATGGGACACTTACACCATGGGGCTTTGAGAATTCTAAGGAAAACAATATTAGGAGTTCCAGAACTAAGTACTGAATGAGATGATGTGTGCAGAGGGTGTGCTCTGGGCAAGTTTGCCAAAGCGACATTTTCCAGAAGTAACAATAGGGCTAAGAGTGTGCTCGATTGATACAGTCAGACATTTGAGGACCAATGTCCACAAAAGTTCTTAGTGGTGCCGAATACTTCGTCACCTTCATCGATGACCATTCTAGGAAGACTTGGATCTACTTTCTGAAAACCAAGGATGAGGTTTTCCATCGATTCAAAGAGTTCAAGGCTTTAATGGAGAATATGATGGTAAAGAATATAAAAGTGTTGCGCTCAGACAATGGTGGAGAGTATGTTGACAAGGCTAAGGAAGGGATCGGAAGAGAGTGGACAACTCCCTACAATCTGAAGCAGAATGGAGTAGCAGGAAGAAAAAACAGGAATATTGTGGAAGCAGCTAGGGCAATGTTGTATGACTAGGATATGCCTAAATTTCTGTGAGTAGAACTATGTAACACGACAGTTTATGTCTAGAACAGGACTCCTCACAGGGCATTGGGAAAAATCACTCCGGAGAAGGTCTTCACTGAGACGACACTTGAAGTTAGTCATTTCAGGATGTTTGGGAGTTTAGCGTATTGCTGTATACCCAAAGAGAAGAGAAAAAAATTAGATCAAACTGCTGAGAAAGGATATCTTGTGGGATATAGCGAGAATGATAACGGATATAGAGTCTATCTTCCAGGGAGTAGGAAGGTAGTAGTTTGGCGGGATGTAAAGTTCATGGAGGATAGAGCTTTTAGGAAATCTCGAGAAATGCCTTCCGAGGAGCAGTCGAAAGACGAGCCATTTGTCAAACCACTTCAACCAGTGGAAGCTAGTACAAGAAATTCTCTTGAAGACAAAGCTTCAAAACAGGAGGAATCTCAGGAAGAGGAAGTGCTGATAGATGTGCCTACTACCAGTGGAAGAACGAACTGAGAACTTCGACAGATTCTACGGGATACAGAAGACTTCATTGGTGCACCCAGGAATAGTAAAAGGGAACAAAGATAGCCAAACAAATACTAGGCCTTATTACCTCAGGTTGGGGAACCTTCTAGTTTTTAGGAGGCCACTCAACATGAAGTATGGGTGGTTGCTATGGCAGAGGAATACAACTCTATAATGGTCAATGATGTCTGCGAAGTGGTACCTAGGCCTCAGGACAGATCAATGGTAGGTTCGAGATGGATCTACAAGGTCAAATATGCTGCAGACAATAGTGTGGAGAAATACAAAGCCAGGTTTGTGGCTAAGGGGTATGCTTAGAAGGAAGTGATAGACTACGAAGAAACCTTCGCCCCAGTAGCCAGGTATACGTTTATTAGAACCGTGACATCTTTTGCAACACGGATGGGGTGGGAGATTCATCAGATGGATGTCAAGACGACATTCTTGAACAGGGTAATAGAAGAGGAAGTATACATTAAACCCAGAAGTTTTTGAGACACATGAGAAGAAATGTCATGTATGCAGATTAAAGAAAGCCTTGTATGGGCTTAAATAGGCACCTAGGGCATGGTACGTTCGAATAGATGGCTACTTGCAGAAGATGGGGTTCGTCAAGAGTGACGTAGACCCTAATCTCTACTATCTAGTTGTAGAGAAGGAGCCTCTAAGCCTAGTGTTATATGTGGATGATCTCTTCCTGACAGGATCATCTAAGCTCATCAAAGACTACAAGAAGAATATAGCCACAAAATTCGGCATGAAGGATTTGGGACAGATGCATTATTTCTTGGGGTTGGAAGTTTGGCAGCAGAAGGGTGGGATCTTCCTTGGGCAAGGGAGATATGCTACAGAAATCTTGAAGATATTCTGGATATAGGACTGTAGACTTATGGCTACTCCAATGATCACCAACTGGAAGAAGATTGATGCATTAGAAGATAAAGATGTTGATCCCACCTTGTACAGACAACTTATAGGGTCCTTGATGTATCTGGTCAATACCATGCCATACATTTGTTACACTGTCAACACCGTTAGTCAGTTCATGGTGGAACCTAAGAGAGCGCACTGGGCAACAACCAAACATGTTCTCAGATATATACAAGGAACAATCAAGCATGGACTATTGTACACCAGAGGCAATGACATCAGGCTGAGTGGGTTCATTGAAGCAAATTGGGCTGGAAGTTTAGTAGATTGGAAAAGTACAATTGGGTACTATTTCAACATTGGATGAGGAATGACCTCCTGGTGCAGTAGCAAACAAAAATTCGTGGCTTTGAGCTCAACTCAAGCAGAATATATGGCAGCTAGCACAGCTTCGTGCGAAGCCATATGGCTTAGGAAATTGCTTGTGAATCTATTCAAGAGAAGGATGGAAGCGACTAGGATCATGTGTGATAATCAGAGTTGCATCAAGCTCTTTGAGAATCTAGTATTTCATGATTGGTCGAAGCACATTGACATCAGGTGTCACTTTGTCAGAGAATGTGTTGAACGAGGGGCAGTACAATTGAGATACACTCCTACAGGAGAGTAGGTGGCAGACATCCTCACCAAGGCTTTAGGAAGAACAAAGTTTGTTTATTTCAGGGAGAAGATGGGGATGGTAAAGAATCCATTGCAGTAGCAGAAATGGATAAATGTTAGGAGTTGCAATGCATCAGTTAGTAGTGGCAGTGCTATGGGCAGCGTGATGCAACATGTTGAGAGGGAGCTGTAGTACATGTGCGGCAGTGGCAATGGCAGTGTCATGGGCAGCGGTACAGGAAGCAACAGTGCAGGGGATGTGAGGCAGTAGGTGAAGCATCAACACAGGTACCGATGTCGAAGATCAGTGTGATGTTTCTATAGTGAAACATTGCTAGAGCACATTCCTCGCTAAGAGGGAGTGATGTTTTTTGGTAACATCGGATGTGCTCTAGCCTTGAAATTTGGAGGAGAGGCTAAGACACGTGAGATCTCCAAGACCCAAAAATCGTTTTGAGAAATTCCACTTGGATGAGGAGTTAGTAAAATAATTAATATTTTAATGGGTTCCTAACTCTAAACTTATGAAAATATAAATATTAATGGGTATTAATAAAGATAAGGGTGAGAAGCTTCTAAGAGACGAAGATCTAGTCTGTTTTAATCTTAGCCATTGTTGAGGGACTTAATCTCGACTGTTGATTCGTTAACAAGAAAAGTATAAGAGAAGACTTGAGGATCATTTGGAGACACATCGGAAGATACTTAGTATCTCAAGGAAAATCGATTCTCAAGTACAGGAGATTGATTTCAGAGGGACAGTTGCAAGGTGGAGGAAGAAGAGGGCATCAACAATAGGCAGTGATAGAGGAGGAGGTGACGTAGGGACAGTGGGAGACAACGCAAAGAGAGACACAATCTAGAGGAGAGATGCAAAGTCTACGCAGGCTGATGTAGAGGGACGCAAAGCCACTCAGAGCCACGTTGGGCCACACAAAGTGATGCAGGGGTGACGCAAAAGTGGGAGCAGGGTCTCCAAATTGTAAGAAGGTCTCAAAGGGAAAGTCTGAGGTGTTTTCTTTCAGTTTCTCTGTAAAATCACTCCTTGTAAAAGCAATTGTTGCCGAAGATTAATAAAACCCTCATCTGCTGTACGGATTTTCCCACATTAGGTTTTTCTGGGGACAATTGTCCAAAAATAACTGTGTTGATGTGATTGGTTCTTGTGCATGTATTTTTTCTCTGGGTAATTGTGTGATAACTGCAGTAGAATTCATTTTAATATTTACTGAAGGGATTTCGTAAATATCTTATTGTGAATAATAAGTAGGTGAAATAAATCAGTTGCTACAGTGGTAGAATTTCAGTTTAGGAATTTTCACAACTATGAGTGGGATTAAACACTTCAATATAGTACTTTTTCTTTCTTCCTAGCTGCTTATCCCAAGTATGCTTGTGGAACTTATCCATAACAAAAGCTTTTATCTCTTTGTTGTTTATGGGACACGTGTTCAAGCAAATACCCCATTTACTAAACTATTTGTTATTTTGCTGCATCCAAGTTTTTTTATTTTTTGTTGCGCACAATCTGTTATTAAAGACAACCTTAGGCCATCTACTCTCTTCCATATGCTCTTTTTTTTAAATACCTTATGACTCGCACGATAGCAATTGCTTCAATAGGAGCAACCCCTGTTTCACTTAACAAGATAGCATAAGGAACTGCATTTTTTATCTTGAATTTGTTTGTATTCAAACGCTTCTGAATTTTCTCAATTTGTCTCCACTACATGTCAGATGTACTGCTGGCCCATAGTTCACAACCATAGAGAATCGCCAGAATCACTAGAAGCCCAAAAAGAGTTTGAGTGGTTTTCCAGTCCCATAACTCTACCTCTCTATTCCTATTTTGAAAAGCATAAAATGCTTTCAAACCCCCCAAAGTTCTTTTCTTTCTACAACCATCCCAACTTAGATTTTTGTTGAAGTCAATTTTGTAATCCACAACTTCTTCCAGAATGTTGCCTTCAAAGTAGAACTTATGCTGGTTATGTTTTCTTTTTTAAGAGAAAACCACTACTTTTGTTTCGTTGATATTGACTTGCATTCCTACACTTCTACAAAAATGCTCAAGGGATAGTAAGTGCTCTTCAAACCAAGAGCCGATTTAGCAATCAGAATAAGGTCATCTGCATACCCAAGAAGCCTTATAACAAACTTGCCCAAATAGATACCATCACTCCCTTGCGAATTTAACCACTCTTCGAGCTTGTCGATATATAAACTAAAAAGGGTAGGAGACAGTGGGCAACCTTGCTTGACCCTGATATCGCTTCTAAAACTTTCAGAAATGTCTGCTGAAGTTCTAATTTTGACTTTCACCTCTTCATACAACCTATGCATAGTGCTCTCATAAAGCAAATAAGTAAATTTAAGTTTAAACATAAAGAAAATTTTAAATCTAAGTTTAATTTATTTTATTTTTACTTTTTTTTTTTCCTAAGTAATACTATTCTATTGATATGAAACAAAATAAAAGTACATCGAGGCTCCGGCCTCAACAGTGTTGAACAACGTTTGTCAAAAAATATCACAGTCTAAGCGCGACTGCCCCATCGATGGGTAAACCAGTTCGTGAAAGCAGATAAAAAACCCATGTAGGGGTTACAAGTTTTGACAAACAAATACCAAATATAGCAAAAAACAACCAAAAGGTAAGTTTTTACAAAGCATAACATGGCAAAAATCATCCAATCAGCATAAGAAAACGCCAGTTGGCAGAAGGGCGACATTTGGCTTCTAAGTGTCAATCGTGATGGACGTCCTAGAGGTCATTTGGGGCAGGCTCTTCCTCGATAAGACACGCGTACTTGTACCACTCCTCTGCTGACGTGCCGCATTGAATTCCACTAGCTAGTTGAGTGTTAGTAGAGTTGCCTTCTGCTGCATGCTGGCCGGACGTGTCTCCTGCTCTACCACCGGTTGCCTTCGTGTCTCCAGCCCTGCCTTCGGCTATTGTCTGACTGCCAACCATCTCCTCTCCATGCGGGGTGGCAAAGTCCTCAACCAGCTGCTGCTTGCCTAGGTCTCGTGCACTCCTGTTCCGTTGAACGGTCCTCTGCTGCTCACCATTGTTCCCTGGCGGAGCTTCCTGCAGGTCAGTTTCCTTAGAGAAGGTGATGGTGATTGTGGCGGTGATAACAGGCTTGTGAAGAGTGCTATGTAAGCGAAATTGAGTCATGTGAGGAGCGGGGTGAGGGGGAAGGGGAAAATTGGCCGTATGAACTGCTGTGTCCATCTTGCGAGCACCCTGGAGCTAAGCCCGCCCTCTGCCATTGCGGGTATCTGGATATCGGCCAGAGAAGGTGCTATATGGATTTGAGATGTCAAGAGAAGAGGAGGGGGAGGTAGATTCAGGGCTGGGCATAGCAGGAGGACAGATGCTTCCGCTACGACTACCCCCTCTTCTGCTTCGCATGTGGTGGCGGATGCGTGCCATGACGGAATTCGTCGTAGAGTTATCAGATGGGGAATCAGAGGAATGGCTATGCAGAGAGAGAGCTGAGGAATTCTGGACTGGAATCAAATTATAGTGCATGGTTTGGGAGAAATGATACCCATTTCCCGCATCCACGCAGCTGAGTAGCCAAACGGCTTCCAGTGACCGTGCGAGAGCAAGGCTCCGCTGCCTGAGGAGGGCAAGTGCTATTGAGTAGAGGAGGAAAGACTGCATTATGATCTGTGGAGGCCATTGCCTTGAGCTTGATTGAGAATTCTCGACTGGAGCACCCAATTAATGGCACCTGCAAGTCGCCATGAATTCCTTTCATTCTGGCTTGGGAGGGGACGCGGGCGACCATGTGGCCAGCCCTCCTGCCATCCTTCCATCTAATCACCATTAATGCCATTGTTATCACCCGCATCCGGGTTATTTTATTTTTACTTAAAATTAAATATAAATATAATTTATTTTTAGTATTATTATTTTTTAATAAAAAATAAAGTCTAAACATAAGTGTAATCTTAAAAATTTGATTAATTTTTTTTAATAAAAATTTCTAAAAAGTCTAACCTGAATAAAAGTGATCAAAATGAATTAAATTTAAGATCTAACCTATTTGCAAAATAAAATATGGACTTAAAATCTAAGCTTGGTTTTATTCAGATCCAA
Organism: Pinus taeda; assembly: GCA_000404065.3. NCBI lineage: Eukaryota > Viridiplantae > Streptophyta > Pinopsida > Pinales > Pinaceae > Pinus > Pinus taeda. The sequence continues at coordinate 182,268 of APFE030546052.1, forward strand.
AATTTATGATCCATAAATTTAAAATTTACGATCCATAAATTTAAAATGTACTTTGAAATTATTGAATCAAACCCTTAAAAATTTTGGTGTACTTGATTTGGAGGATGTTTGATGAAGATCTAATGTCGCTTTGTAATTCTTGGTCTCATGCAATCACATAGAAAGAAAATTGTTGACCTGAAATGCAAGAAAATTTCCTTTCAAGGGGGCTAAATATAGATCAATAATTTAACCACATTAGCAAAAAAAAATGTAAGAAGAGTTGCATAAATGAAATATGAATATTGAGAAGGATCAAGCGTTCAATTTTTTTTTATAAAACATCCCAAATTTACCATTTTTTTTTGCAGGTTAGGCCAGTTGAAGAAAATATTTTCCCACAATGTCTTCAATGAAGAACACTAAAGAATGGCAAAGACAAGATCCATGTTGAATCTTTGGCAAAATAAAATTTTATTATCTCCCAAATCTTGTGGAATGAGGTAGAGTGCCCTATCACCCACCAAAAGTGGGTGATCCAAATTGATGGCTTGTATGCTCCCATCGATTTTTCTAATATTGCTGGTTATCCACACATTATTCCTGAGAAAGCCCTTGAGAAGTTGCCATCTTTTCAGGGAAATAATGCATAAGTGTGAAGATGCACCTTAGGAACTTCAACCTTTGTGTCAGTAAGAGTTGCAACAACAAGAAGTATGAAGATGTAAAGATGAAGCTTTTTTGTCTTATCTTTGGAAGAGGATGCCTTGGATTGTTTCGCCGAGCAGAGTAATAACTCCTTCACAAACGTCAAGCAGATCATTGATGCCTTCAGTAATAGATGGGGTGATAAGAAAGAGGATTGACATTTATTAGCTCCTTTAAGTCGGATTAAGAAGAATGAAATTGAAATTATGGAAGAGTTTAAGAAAAGGATCAATGATCTAATCAAGAGCCTTCGCCAAGATATCATGCCCTTGGATGCTTCCATTCTCATATACTATATTGATGCATTAAATGGAGACATAGCATATGAGTTGAGGGGTAAGGAATCGAGAATTTTGAAGGTTGCATAAAGCATAGTTGAGAAGATAGAGAAAAACATGCAAGCTTCAAGGAAGTCAAATCTTCTTGGTTTTATAAGAGAAGCTTCCTCAAGGTCTCATGAGTCTAAAGGTAAAGCAGATTAAGGAAGCATCTTGTGACCCCATTAAAGAGTTGATACAAATTATAAAAACTATGGAACTCAACTACATTCAATTGATAAAGACCGTGGAATTCAATCATGCAAATCAGATGAAAGCTATGCAGAATAGGTTGATTACCATGGAAAGGTCACAAGCGAATAGATTGCAACCTAGGCCTAATGACAGGTGGTAGAAGAAGGGTTGTCCTCAAGATCAAAGACCACCAAATCCTTTGGAATCTATTAACTTGGTTGATCAAGACCTCCCTTATTGCAGGCCTTTCTCACCAGGGATTGGGATGTGCATAGGTTCCTTTAATGATGTGAGGGACACTCATAGGCCCTAGGAACTAGGGTGATGGCCATAATGACGAAGGGTAGAGCTCATGTTTGGCTTTTCCCCATGTGCTACATTAAATGACCCGACCATCTTTTGCATTTTATGTTTTTCTTTTTCTTTTGTTTCTTGCTTGTAACCATGATATGCTTTTAACTCTTTTTTAGCTACATCAACCTTCGGGCCAACATTTACAGGCCCAACCCAGATATGTGGACAAGGGGAGGGGTTGTGCCAATGCTTTGTGGACCCAAAAAATGAAGATGATGAAATAGGGCTTGTAATCTGTGGAGGGGAGTAAAATATGTGGAATGAGAAATGGGACCATGTTACCAAAATCAGGGTTTCCCAAGTAGTGCCATTCCTAAAGCCATATGCCAATAGGGGAGATCCCACGAAACTAGCATTGAAGATTAACCTTGTATTTAAGGTAAGGGAACAAAACCACAGTCAAAGCCCTTCCTTCTTCCAAATCACTTAATAATCCATGCCCAAGATGCCCAAATGAAAAACAAACACAAGCAACCAAGTGCAAAATGAAAAACATACCTTTTGGGTTAGATTTCCCACCTTCTAACATATGCTCTGGACAAAGGGGAGAGGAAACATATAACTAATGCAGGGAGCAGAGACAAAGTCACATATCACATCAGCTACGTGGTGGCTCTCAAATGCTGCTGGCTGCCGACTGGAAGAAGATAAACAAGAGAAAAAGATCTCCTAAGGGTCCCCTGTTGATTTTTGTAGCATAGGATGTGCTCTAGCCTTGAAACTTTGTAGAGAGGCTAAGACACATGCATTCTCCAAAACTCAGAAATCATTTGTGGAAATTCCACCTAGAGATGATTTAATTAAAATAATTAACTTTTTTAAATGGTTCCCTATATCTAAAATTAGGAAATCTGGTTAATTAGAGGGTAAATTAAATCAGATGTGAATCTTCTAGAAGAAGATGAGGATCAACTCCAAGGTAATCTTAGCCATCGATTATGTTTTAATCCTAGCTGTTGGAGCTCCAGCGAGAGATTAAAAGGAGTTCGATTTGGTTGGAGAAAGATAATTGAGTAGTTCGATTTTGCTAGAGAATCGATTTCTTGAGTAGCAACAATGATTTGCCGAAAGTGATTTAGTCAAGTCGAAGCAGTGAGAGAGGGGCAGAGATAGTAGAGTGGAGGAAGTTTTCCAAATCTGGGGAGTGCAAGGCAGAGAAGGCAGAGAGCAGTTCAGTGAGGCAGCATAGAGCCTCAGAGGGAGTTTGAATTCCAGTTGGGAGAGACGCGATTCAATGCCAGAAGCCGGGGTGTGAGACCCAAGGGCCAAGAGGTCGAATTTCTAGATAGCAGGAGGTCAACAAAGGAGGTGACGCAGAGCCCAGCCAGGCTGAGGCAGATCTGCATAGGATTGACGTAGAAGCTGCGCAGAGGCAGTGTGGGGCCAACCAGGCAGCCCCTGATAAGTGTCGGATCTCCCGATTCAGTGTGAGATTTTTCTCACTAACATTTTGCTAGTGTTTCTCTCTATTGGATAGCCAGTTTGGGCATCCAACGATTTGTACTTAGATTTATTACTGCATAATAATTAAAACCCTTAGTTGCTGCACCAGTTTTCCGAAGTTGGGTTTTTCCCACGACATTGTCCAAAAAAATTGTGGTGATGTGTGTGTTTATTTCTCTCCACTGCAGTATTTAGTTTCCGCCGTATTTTTTGTGTAGGCTGCAGTGTATGTATTTCAGTATTTGCCATAGAAAATTGCAAATAACTTGTTCAAGTAATTTAACAAGTAGGAGAAATATTATCAGTTTGCTATAGTAGGAATCGGGTAACCAATTTTTCACTTGGTATGAAAGCACATATCGTAAGCCAGAGAGCTCAATGCAAAAGGAAGGAGGCAATTCAAATTTTTGCGTAGGCAGCAATACGAAACTCTCAAGGACAACGTATTTCCTTGACCAGAAGGGTCAATATTTTGTGGAAATTTTACTTCTTTGAGTGAGTCGACAGAGAATTTATATTCTCCAGATTGAAGCTTTCTAGAGGTAGAAGGGAGCAATGTTGTTTCCTTGCAAAGCAGATTTTCAGCTGGGACGCAGATATTTTGCAACAATTGTTGGCGGAATAACGTCAAAGGGAGAGAATAACACATAATGAGGGAATTTCTTCTTCATTGTAGAAATTTCTCATTTCCCACCCCGGTTTTCAGTTTCACCTTATTTCTCCCATATAGTTAAATGCCCTTTCCCATATCCATACATTCAACAACTGGAAAAAATAAATTTTTGCTGAAAAGACAAATTCTGGAAATTTTACAGAATGCTGAAAAATGCAGAAATAAAAAAAATCAGCAGGTACAAACAGTCATTTAATACATTTGAACACAGTGATTTTTGGTTAATGTGACCTTGGAAAAACCCCCTACAATTCTTGGGGAAAACTAGTTCGAGAGCTTTTCTTTATTTCTGAAAATGCCTTTTTTACAATGAGAAATATTCAGCAAAAAATCAGCAAGCAAATTTACAACTTATCTCTTTCCCTGTGCCTCACAGCAAACTGGAAATTACAGCAAACAGGACAACAATAAATGCTGTACGGCCTCCTCGATTTTCATGCCCACTTTCAGCCTTAAATGTTGCTGTACGACCTACATTAAATGCGTTGTACGGACTGCAATAAATGCGCTGTACAAACCTCGATTTACATGCAGAAAAATAGCAAACTTCTCCTCGATTTCTGTGCAAACCACTCCTCCATTTTTGTGCAAACCAGCTATACGAATTTCTAGAAAATCGTGCCAAAATTAGCCTTTCAATGTGTGCTAAATCAGTTGTACAAATCTGCTCAACTACTGCCTTGGAATGTGTGCCAAGCTGCTGTCTCCTTCTCCTCCTTGTCCAAAAATCTCCCTTGCTCTCTTGCTCTCCTTCTCTCAATCTGCTCATGAAAGAATGAATGACCTCTTGCCTCCTTTTCCTCCTTTAATTGAATCCTAAGTGACTTTTGGGTAACCTCTAAATCCAATGGCTGAAATAGATTGAGATCTAGGGCTGAGATTAAATGCTCATTTATATCTCACTTTTTATTTTTTAACTCACCCCACTTTAATAAAGACCCACCACTTAGTCATTTATTTCCAAAGTCACTTTTCCTTTCTAATGTTACATTAACTTTATTAAAGTCACTTTAAATTTAGACTTTAGTAGCTTTATCACTTAAAGTCACTTTTAAATTAGATTTAACTTTATAAAAATTATAAAGTTACTTTAGGAGAAAAATTAAATTCTTTTGGACACTTTTCCCTAGGCCAAAGATCAAAGCCTTAGGGAACCACCTGTCCTCCGGTACCAAATTTCAACACTCTCTCTTACCGAGGAAGGTGTTCCTCACCACACCCATCTTATCTCTGAAGTAGACATGCTTGCCCCGTGGTAAGGCTTTGGTAAGAATATCTGCAACCTGCTCATCAGTGGGAATATACTCAAGCTTCACAGCGCCCTTCTGAACATAGTCTCTGATGAAATGATATTTGATCCTGATATGCTTTGATCTGTCATGAAATACTGGATTCTTCGTGAGTTTAATGCAACTCTGATTATCACAGTAAATCACTGAAGGTCTCAACGGCTGACCAAATAAGCCAAACAACATCTTGCGAAACTAGATGGCCTCACAACTAGCTAGACTGGCTGCCATATACTCTGCTTCCGCTGAACTCAATGCTACTAACTGTTGCTTCCAGATGAACCATGACACTACTGCCGAACCCAACCCAAAACAACACCCTGAAGTGCTCTTCCTATCAGAAGCACAACCTGCCCAATCAGAATCAGTATAACCTGCCAATCTTACTCCATCCCCCTGCCTGTAGTCCAGACCATAATCCACTGTCCCCTACAAGTATCACAAAATTTGTTTTGCAGCCACCCAATGAACCTTCATAGGCTCACACATAAACTGACTCATCGTGTTGACTGCAAAACAAATATCTAGTCTAGTGTTGACCAAATACATCGAGGAACCAATCAGCTGCCTGTACAATGTGGGATCCACCAACTCGGAATCCGAAGCATGAAGCTTCTTCCAGTTGGTGATCATCGGTGTCAACATGGGTCTACAATCCTCCATGTGGAATCTACTAAGGATGTCCTCAATATACTTCCCCTGCCCCAGAAAGAAATGCCCCTCCTCCTGCCACACCTCCAAACCCAAAAAGTAATGCATCAAGCCAATGTCCTTCATCTCAAACTCCGTCGCAAGATCTCTCTTGCAGTGCTCTATGAGTCCCTCTGCACCTGTAATGACCAAGTCATCCACATACAACACCAGAATGAGAGGCTCCTCACCTATCACAATAAAGTAAAGGTTCGGATCTGCCTCACTCTTTGTGAAACCCATCCCCTGCAAATAAGTTTCTATCCTGGAGTACCAAGCTCTGGGAGCTTGCTTCAGGCCATAAAGGGCCTTCTTCAGTCTGCATACATGGGACTCCTTCCCATGCACCTCAAAGCCCTGTGGCTGTTCAATGTACACCTCCTCCTATATGAAGCCATTGAGAAATGCGGTCTTCACATCCATCTGGTGGATCTTCCAACCCATCTCTGCTGCTATCGATATAATGGAGCGAATCGAAGTATATCGAGCCACGGGAGCGAAGGTCTCCTCATAATCAACTCCCTCTACCTGGGAGAACCCTCTAGCTACAAACCTCTCTTTGAATTTCTCAATGCTGCCATCTGCAGCATGCTTTACCTTGTAAAGCCATCTGGAAGTAACCACGGACTTGCCCTCAGGCCTCGGCACCACCTCCCAAACATCATTCTTCATGATAGAAGAATACTCCTGCATGGCCTCTCTCCTGACCTGCTGGCTAGCTGCCTCCTCATAGCTAGAAGGCTCAGAGTCAAGGATGCTGGTAACCATCGCCATATAGCTACAAAATCTCTCAGGTGGTCTACTCTCTTTGACCGGCCTCTTCGGCTCAGTAACAGATGTGGCATCTCTTAAGGTGTCCTGAAGCCACTTGGGCTTCCTCTTCCCTGAGCATGCTTCTCCCATAGGAGAATGAAACTCCTCCTACTCATCACCATCAGTAGCCTGAACTCCTGACTGTCTGTCTGCTGTCCTCCTGCCTGCACCTGAACCTGTAGAAGCTGAGGTACCGTGTGAACTGTCCATCAGTGGACTCCCTAGTGAACTGCTCTGTGACCTGCTCGGAGCACCACCCCTCTGGCTCGGTGAGCCACTGCTCACTGATGGACCTGACATCCTCATAGATGTACCTCCAGATCCTCCTGATCCTCCTGATCCCTGCCCACTGGATCCCTGCGACTGACTCAACTGCTGCTGAGGGTCTGGCTGATCCAGATACTCCAACTCCCGTGATCTCCTAAAGGCCCTGTCCTCCTCGAACTTCACATCCCGTCTGACAACAACTCTCCTCTGTGCAGGAATGTAAATCCGAAAGGCCTTTGAGGTCTCACTGTAGCCCACAAAGATACCCTTCTCTGCGGTGGGCTCTAGTTTGGTCCTCTTCTCCTTGGGTATATAGGAGTATGTAATGCATCCAAAGATATGAAGATGACCAATATCAGGCTTCTTCCCAGAGAAAGCCTCCTCCGGAGTCATGTGCCCCAAGGCACGATGCGGACTCCTGTTCTGCAAGTAAACAGCTGTGTTGCAGGCCTCTGCCCACAAAAACAATGGAAACCCCTGATCATGTAACATGGCTTTGGCAGCCCCTATGATGGATCTGTTCTTCCTCTCCGCAACCCCGTTCTGCTGGGGGTTGTAAGGAACAGTGAACTCCCTCCTAATGCCTGCCTCCGCACAATAGTCAACAAACTCTCCAAGGGTGTACTCTCCTCCATTGTTCGACCTCAGGGACTTGATCTTCCGACCCGTCTGTGTCTCCACAAGAGCTATGAACTCCTGAAACCGCTTGAAGACCTCACTCTTGGTCTTCAAGAAATAAATCCAGGTCCTCCTGGAGTGATCATCAATGAATAAAACATAGTACTCATATCCACTCAAGGAAACATGAGACATCCGACCGCTCACATCAGAATGAATCAAATCAAGTATCCCAGTCGCTCTGTTGTCACTGCTGGGAAAAGGGGATTTGGCAAACTTGCCCATCGCACATCCTCTGCAAGTATCAAAGTGATCAGTACTGAAATCTAGCACACCTATAGTGATCTCCCGCAAGGTCCTCAAGGCTCCATGATACATATGTCCCATCTTGTGGTGCCAAATCTCACATAGCTCAGAACTGCTAGCTCTGCTGTCGATACTACTGCTCAATGCCAAAAGGGACTGGAATGCAAACTTGTACACCTTTGCATGGCATACACCTATCGCTCTAGCCGAATCAGGTGGAGTGCCCCTGGGATACATCAACACCTGTCCTCCCTTGAATAGTACCTCATACCCTCTATCCTCCAAAGCTGAGATAGATATGAGGTTCTTCTTCATCCTTGGCACATAAAGAACATCTGTCACCTTCAAGGGAGGTTTGGACTCCCTCTGAAATGTCAGTTTGCCCACCCCGACTGCTCTAACAACTCTATCATCACCGAATACTACCTCTATATCAGTGCCACTCTCTGAAAGCTTAGAGAAGTACTCACAAACTCCTATCATGTGACGTGAAGCCCCACTGTCCACATACCAGATACCTGAAGATGCTTCGCTAATCGAGGGAAAAGCATGCTCCCTCTGAACCTCTATGGCAGGTGATCTTGCACCAGAGGACTCATACGAAGTGAACCCAAACTCCCAGTCAAAATGAACTGCAAAGTCCTCAACCTCTGCTGAAGCTACCACACTCTGGTTCTTCCCCTTCTTCTTCTTCTTCTTCGGACACGCAACTGCATAGTGTCCCATCTTTTGAAAATTTCAACACTTCACCTTGGAATAGTCCTTCTGTGCGTTACCCTGTTCACCTTTACCTTTACCTTTGCCCCCACCATTGCTTGTGGAAGCCTGCTTCTTCCCTTTTTCTTTCTTGCCTCCTACTGACAGTGCTACATCCTCATCCTCCTCAACTGGCTTGGCTGCCCCAAGCTGACCTTTCCTGATCTCTGTCTGAATGCAATCATCCCAAAACCTCTCCCATGTGGGAAGGGTCTCACGTGCACAAACCCCATCGGCAAAGTTCATCTATGAATGGGGGAGGCCATTCACTGCAATCCGCACCAACTCACTGGGTGGAATGGCCTCTCCAATTGCTGCCAACTCATCTCTCACATTAGTAATCTTTGTGAGATATCCAACTGCACTATCATTACCCATCTTAGTGTTCTTCAGCTTCTCCTTCAAGACCATTTTCTTGTTCTCATTAGTACTCTGGTAGAGATTGGACAATGCTGTCCACATGTCATGGGCATTGCTCTTTCCTCTCACATGAGGAATGCAATGGTCCTTGACTCCATCTAGAATCAACCTCTTACCCTTGTTGTTCTTTTTATTATACTCAGCCAACTGAGTAGCATCAGTAGGCACAACAACAAGGTTCTGTGTGGTATGCACCTGATATCCCAGACTTCTGCCTCCTCAAAGATACTCTGCATTCTCTCCTTCCAAACGCTGTAATTTGTATTCCCATCCAGCCTATCCTCCACCCTCAATCCCAATGACATCCTGCTGTCCTAAAACTGAAAAAATAACACTACTGTAGTAAAGATAAAACTGTTGTTTGTGAAAAATCAGCTTGCTGGAATTTTCTGAATGAAAAATCAGCAGGTTGTAATTTTCCTCCTTACTGTCCCAAACTGCGCTTTAGCACTCAAGCTCTGATACCATGTAGAAATTTTTCATTTCCCACCCCGGTTTTCAGTTTCACCTTATTTCTCCCATATAGTTAAATGCCCTTTCCCATATCCATACATTCAACAACTGATTTTTTTTTTTTTTGCTGAAAACACAAATTCTGGAAATTTTACACAATGCTGGAAAATGCAGAAATAAAAAAATCAGCAGGTATAAATTGTCATTTAACACATTTGAACACAGTGATTTTTGGTCAATGCGACCCTGGAAAAACCCCCTACAACTCTTGGGAAAAACCAGTTCGAGAGCTCTTCTTTATTTCTGAAAATGCCTTTTTTACAATGAGAAATATTCAGCAAAAAATCAGCAAGCAAATTTACAACTTATCTCTTTTCCCATACCTCACAACAAACTGTAAATTACAACAAACAGGATAGAAATAAATGTTATACAACCTCCTTAATTTTCGTGCCCACTTTCAGCATTAAATGCTGTTGTACGACCTGCATTAAATGCACTATACAGACTGCAATAAATGCGCTATACGGACCTCAATTTGCATGCAGAAAAAGTAGCAAACTACTCCTCAATTTCTGTGCAAACCACTCCTCGATTTCTGTGCAAACCAGCTACGGATTTTTAGAAAATCGTGCCAAAATCACCCTTTCACTGTGTGCTGAATCAACTGTACAAATCTGCTCAACTGCTGCCTTGGAATGTGTGCTAAGTTGTTGTCTCCTTCTCCTCCTTGTCTAGAAATCTCCCTTGCTCTCTTGCTCTCCTTCTCTCAATCTTCTCATGAAAGAATGAATGACCTTTTGCGTCCTTTTCCTTATTTTATCTAATCCTAAGTGACTTTTGGGTAACCTCTAAATCTAATGGCTGAAATAGATTGAGATCTAGGGTTGAGATTAAATGCTCATTTAAATCTCACTTTTTATTTTTTAACTCACTCCACTTTAATAAAGACCCACTTAGTCATTTATTTCCAAAGTCACTTTTCCTTTCTAATTTTACATTAATATTAAAATCACTTTAAAATTAGACTTTAGCAACTTTATCACTTAAAGTCACTTTTAAATTAGATTTAACTTTATAAAAATTATAAAGTCACTTTAGGAGAAAAATTAAAATCTTTTGGACACTTTTCCCTAGGCCAAAGATCAAGCCTAAGGGAACCACCTGTCCTCCGGTACCAAATTTCAACACT
>APFE030546053.1:0-20023 GCA_000404065.3 Pinus taeda
ATGGTCATCTACAAGCTTCAAAGTCACATCAAGCGAATCTGAGCCACAACCTGCCACACCAGTTTCAGAGTTGTAGCCAGAGACAAAGATGCCCGTGAACATGCCTTCAGTTGGCAATCTGGGACACTTCCTCTAACAGAAGACTTCACCTTCTTGCCAGTTTCGGAAGAATTCCAGGAACAAAATTGAGAACACTTCCTCTAGCAGAAGACTCCAGCTTATTGCCAGTTTTGGAAGAGTTCCAGGAATTGCATTAAGCATTCCAGAGTTGTTGGTCATCCTTAAACCATCAGAGGTTGAGACTTCCCTTTTCAGGATGAAGTTCTCCCTTTTATGCAAGGTGAGACCTCCCTTTCATGGTTGAAGGTTTCCCTCTTCAAAACAATAGGAGCACTTCCTCTAGCAGAAGACTTCAGCTTCTTGCTAGTTTTGGAAGAGTTCTAGGAACTGCAATAAGCATTCCAGTGTTGGTGGTCATCCTTAAACCACCTCCCTTTATACCAACATTTTAGAGAGCACATTCAGCCTTGTGCTACCATGAATTTTTTCACATTTTGTATTACAACTCTCTTCTTGGACTCATATATAACCCTTTGGATTAAGGAGGGGAATGTTGGACACCTAATCCTCAATGGGTTAGTGTGGAAGCTGAATAGACAAAGTAGTCCAAGAGACCTTGGGATGTGGAACCCAAGGGTCACATAATGTACTATAAATGTATGTCATTTGTCAATAGAAATTGTACTTGCATGTTTTATCTTTCATATTGTTCTTGCTGCCCATGTGTGTTTAATAATATGTAGTTAATATTTAATATGTTTTAGTTGCAAATCTCATATTATTAAAAAATTATTTGTATTTAATATGCTCAGTTGCAAATCTCATATTTCCACCGCTGGTTAAATATTGAATTTCCTAGACATCTATTTTTCATATAAATGAAAGAAACTAGAAACTTCGGTTGCTGGGACTTGAACTCAGGTCTCTCAGTAAAGATTTTTTTCATATAATTAAAAGTCGGTTAAATTTTGAATTTTCTAGAGATCCATTTTTCATATAAATAAAAGAAACCAGAAACTTTCATTTTCGGGACTTGAACCTGGGTCTCATCCTTCTGTAGTAGAGGCTTGGGAGCAGATGGGCAATTCCATTCAGGTTGGGTGCCGATGAAAGAGCAATCCATCCACACCCAAAGTAGGAGATGATTTGAAATTTTCATTCGAGTTGTGTTGAAGCCCTTAGTCATCTTCTCAATACTATATGTTGTGCTCAAAATAGAGACCCAAATTGATTCCCTCCTTAAACTGTCTCAGATACAAGAACCCATGAAAAGAAGCCCTTTGTAAACTTAATTCAATAGAATAGGGACCCTTGCCTATATGAGGCTTCCAACCTCTTTCTTGGTAGTATACTACCTGACAACGAAGACCCAGATGAGCTTTTTTCTTCTACTAGCTCCAGAAACCTGAAATAGGTACATACCAAGTGGGTACTTTGTTATATAGAGAGGCCAGGCTAGACACTCTTCTCTACCCTCCTCCTCCAGAGGCATGGTAAAGGAATTATCCCACAATTTTCCTCCCTTCACAAAAAACAAACCCCTCTAGGTTACTAGTAGTTTAGGATCTAAAGCAATTTCTTCCATCAAAACTCTTATCAAGTGTGCCTAATGCATCAAATCTAATGGCCAAAACCAAAGCTGTGTAGAAAAAAAAGGCCACAAAACCATGGATAAATATCAGCTCTTGAGTCCAAGAATAAAACATGACTGATAGTGCGTTGCATACGCTCTATGGCCTCTATATTAAATGTCTCCCTGTGTACTACATTTTCGCTTAGGTGAAAACTATAATGTTAGGACAACAATGTGAAAACTAGATTGCTAGTAAAAAAGATTAGTCACATTTTTTTTGTAAAATGATATTTTCTATAGGGCAATTAGATTTCCTGAGCGACAACCAAAAAAGAAATTGACATTCTATTTTTACAACACCACTTTCTGATAACACAAATTTAGGGTTTATGTTAATATTTCATTTTCACTGACCTTCCTCAACTTTCAAATTAGTCATGTTCAAAATGATAAACTGACTCACCAATGAGAATTAAATAGTTGAAATTTTTTTCTTTAGGACATTCTTTACACTTAGATAACCAAATATGTTTACCAAGAGTTATTGCCCACCACAACTTATGCAATTCGCTCCATAAAGTTATATAGAAGTTTACTAAGGTTAATGCCCACCAAAATTATTGTGTTTACCAAGAGTTACTACCCACCAAAAATTGTGTAATTCACTACATAAATTTACATAGGAGTTTATCGAGGTTAGTGCCCACCAAAATTTATGCAAACTGTGGCAGAACCTTTAGATAGAAGAATTATTGACTTAGTAAACAAGAATAACCTATCTATGTATAAAAGAAGGTTGTAATTTCCTATAGAGTTAAGTCCCTTTAATTAAATTGAGATTATTTCCTAAAAATTGAGATGACAATAGATATTATTTTGTAGAAAATATATTTTCTTACAACCATATTAATTCATATAATGACAAGAGTTAGTAAACATTTTGACTTTTAAAGTTGCATTAAAACAATTTTTTTATTTGTTAATAATATTCAATAATATAAATGAACTTAAGTGAAATTTTTACAAGTTGCTCACATTATGCTTGATGCCATGCATAATTCTTAACTTTTTTTTTTATGCAACTTCTTGAAAAAGAAATTGAGACACAATAGAGTTATATTAGATATTGTCATAATATTAATAGAATATGTTTACAAAACGGAAATCCAACATATTCAGATCAGAGTGTCAAAGATGAACACTAATTGATTAGCACATTAGAACCTCCTTTAAGACAATATATAATATTGAAATATTAAAACATGTAGCACTAGCCATTCTATATATATCATTGTGATAGTAAATACCTAACAATAATGTTAGTGTTGAGTTGATTGAGGCCATTAGACACCTACTTTGAAAACAAAAGGATCATATATAATAATAATAATAATAATGACAATCTAGCATTATTGATGGAATTTCAAGAGGACATCTAGTTATAATAATGTGATTAAAAATGGTAAGTTAATGTTTATGTGAATGCTCAAAATATATAAGATGGATTTAGGATGATTGTTTAGGGATATCTAAAGATATTTGAGGGTGACTAGTAGTGCATCGTAGCACTTGCTTAGATAGCAATGGGAGAGGATTTAGTATATCCACGTATCTTATCATTATTAGAAATACTCGTTTACAAGTATAACAAAAGGAAAAATTACACCTATTATTATGCAAAACATGTGTGAACTGAGTAAGAATTGGCAAGGCCCTAAGTTGTGCTAATAAGTCTTGCGTATCATACAGATATTTGAACAATTCAAAATGGTGAGGATGCAAAGAAATCAAGGTCAAGGAGGGTCATCACAAGGACCTCCTACAAATAACCCATTACCATCACCGGAGTTGGCTCTCATCATGCATTCCCTAGAAGCAATTAATGAGACTTTAAGAGGGCACAAAACAATTGAAGTGGAAGTAGAGCACCCTCCATTAGGGTTGGCAAATACCAAGGGATCAAGAGACTTTGATAGAGGTCCTCTAATCGAGGACATTGCTAGGGAGCTCCAAAATATTAAGCTCCCAGAGTTTGCTGGAGGTTGTGCCAGCGAACGTGCAGAAGCCTAGTTAGAAGGAATGAGAAGGTGCTTCGCACTAAGAGATTATACTTGCAATTCAAAAGATGAAATAGCGATATTCCAACTCAGAGATAGTGCTCTAAATTGGTGGGGTAACTTAGAGCGTCAAATACACCTCACTCCATACACAGTTACTTGGGTTTATTTGAGGAGAGATTCAGGAAAAAGTACCTATCAGCATATTATGAAGAACAATAGGTAGGAGCCTTCCATTCTTTGGTACAGGGAAATCGTACGGTAGAAGGATATGAGATTAGATTCATGGAATTGGTCAAGTGTGTCTCCTACATGGATACTGATCACTGCCAAGCAGATCGTTTCATTTATGGGTTGAACCCTAAGATTAGGGAAATGGTGTAGATGTGGAAACCATCGTCAGTTGTAGAAGCTATGGAACATGATCGTTATGTTGAAGAGCACTTAGAATTAAAGGGTGGAAACAAAACCATTTTTCCACAACAACCAAGGTTTACGGGGAAGGCCCCTTGTACCCTCCCTAGGGGAGGAAGTTTGAGGCCATCGCCATATGGAAACAGGGTTGTAACTAGAGCACCAACATTGGGGATTTCAATGGTTACTAGTGCAGCTTCACCCGTAGCTTCAAGGACGTGCAAATCAAGGTCATACTTGAGGAGTAACAAGTAAGGGTAGGGGTCCCAGGGGAAGGGACTCTTTCCAAAGAACTCCACAATTTTTTTTTCAAAGTCTACCACACATAACTTGTTGGGGATGTGAGGGACCTCATTACTAGAGTGATTGTCCTAAGTTACAAACTGGTAACAATTGTAGAGAAGGAAAGGCACCAATGGGTGGAGAAAGTAGTCACATCGAATCTATGTAGTAGTTGATAACCAACAAGTTGAATTCCAATCTGCCACGGTAGAAACCTCAGGTATGATAAACAAAGTAAAAGTTAAAATTTTGTTTGATTCTGGTGTTGCAGATAGTTTCATTTCGCTAGTTGCATTAGAAAAACGTGGATTGGCAGCCTATGAGCATGATGACTTTAAGAAAGTTGAGATGGTGTCTAGGATAAAACAAGTAGTAGGACCCAGTGTTGACCAATGTCAGGTAAACCTCGGGGTGTGTATAACTAAGTTGAAAGCATACATCATGACATTGGGGATGTATGATGTAATTATTAGAATGGACTGGCTAGAAGCTCATCAAGCTTTGGTAGACTATTTCAAGAAGAAGGTGATTTGTTTAGATGATGAAGGTAGGTCAATTGAGATTTTTGGAATCAAGAGAGGAGTGTCCCTACGATCCATATCCATGATGAAGGTAAAATGTTGTCTCCGACAAGGTTGCAAACTATATGTGGTCGAGGCTATAAGTGACCAGAAAGGACCCTCCCTAGATCAACACCCAATTTTGTCAGAATTCAAGGATGTTTTCCCTAAGGAATTTCCTGGATTAACTCCTGTAAGGGAGATTGATTTCAGAATCATCCTAAAACCTGGTGCAGAACCAATATCTAAGACACCCTATAGGATGATAACTTCGAAACTTTGTGAGTTCCAGATGTAATTAAAAGAGCTTTTAGACTTTGGATTTATTAGACCTAGTTTTTCACCTTGGGGTGCAACAGTGATTTTCGTCAAGAAGAAGGATGGTTCCTTAAGGATATGCATACATTATAGGGACTTGAATAGATCCACAATAAATAATAGGTACCCGATACATAGAATAGATGACATATTTGATCAAATGAAGTGAGAAATGGTTTTCTCAAAGATCGATCTATGATCTAGCTACCACCAATTAAGGATTAAGGAAGGTGACATCTCCAAAAAATTATTTCAAACTCGGTTTGGGCACTACGAGTCCGTAGTTGTTCCATTTGGTTTGATCAATGCACCAGTAGTATTCATGAGCCTCATGAATGGTGTGTTCAGGAAGTATTTGGACCAATTTGTGCAAGTCTTTGTGGATGACATTCTTGTGTATTCCAAGAATGGAAAGGAGCATGAAAAGCACCTAAGTGTTGTATTGACTTGCTTAAGGGAAAATCAACTATACGGAAAATTTTCAAAATGTTCCTTCTTTCAGAAGAAAGTTCATTATCTTGGGCACATCATTTTAGGAGAAGGGATTTCTGTTTACCTAGAAAAGGAAAAGGCCATAATGGAGTGGCCATTACCAAAAAATGCTCATGAGGTGCATAGTTTTATGGGGCTAGCAGGTTATTATCACAGGTTTGTGGAAGGGTTTTTGAGGATTGCAAAACCCATCACCACATTACAGTGAAAATGGGTCAGGTATGAATGGACATATGAATGCGACACTGCATTCAATGAACTAAAGAGGTTACTAACTAGTGCACTTATCCTTCAAGTATCGGACATGGGAAAAGAATTCATTGTCTACACCGATGCTTTGAAGCAAGGATTGGTAGAAGTATTGATGCAAGAAGGCGAAGTAATAGCTTACGTAGCTAGAAAATTTAAGAAACATGAAGAGTTGTATGCTACCCATGACTTAGAGTTAGTAGCAGTGATGTTAGCTTTGAAACTATGGAGACACTACCTCATTGGGAGAAAATTTGAGTTAAGAACAGATCATTAAAGCCTGAAGCAGCTCTTCACTCAAAGGGATTTAAATGCTAGATAAAGGTGGTGGAGCAAATTTATGAGTGAGTATGATTTTGAGATCTCGTACATTAAGGGAAAGGAGAATGTGGTGGTCGATGCACTAAGTAGGAGGCCACGAACCTTCTCCTTAGTACCCTTGTGGGTCAATTTGAGGGAACGTGTGTTGGATAAACTCTTTGAAGATAGTTGGTGTCTAGGTTATATCAACCCTTCAGAGTGGAAAGCAGATAACAACAAAGTTTGAGGGATATGTCCTTGAACTAGATGGACTATTGAGATTTCAAGGGAGAATGCACATACCTAAGGAAGGGGGTATAAGAAGGACCATTCTTGAAGAGTCACATAGAGCACTCTATTGTGCACTTCCTGGAGTGAAGAAGATTTATGTGTACATGAAGAAACTCTTCTTTTGGGCAGGCATGAAGCATGACATAGTCAAGTTTGTCGCCAAATGTCTTGAATGTCAATGAGTGAAAGCTGATGATCGCCATCTAGTAGGACTCCTACAACCACATGACATCCCTATGTCTAAATGGGAGGTCATTTCTGTGGATTTTGTTGTGGGTTTTCCACTCACGTCACAGAGGCACACTATTATATTGGTTGTAGTTTATAAATTGACCAAAAGTGCCCCATTCATCCTAGTAAGAGACACTTATGATGTTACTGATGTGGCACGAGTTTTTATAAGTGAAGTTATTCAACTACATGGGTTACCCACAAAGATCATTTCTGATAGAGATTCTCGATTTACATCTAGGATTTGGCCAAGTTTTTAGTCAACACTAGGGACTCCGTTGAACCTGTGCACTACATATCATACAGAAACAGATGGGCAGACTAAAAGAGAAAATCAGGTTATGGAAGACATGCTTAGAATGTACGTCATGGATAATCATACTCAGTGGGAAAGGTACTTACCATTGGTAGAGTTTGCCTATAATAAAAATTACCACAGTTCAATCAGAATGCCTTCTTATCTAGCTCTATATGGGAGGCCATGTAGGATACCATTGTGTTGGGAAAAGTTGGAGGAATGAGTAATAGTTGGGCCAGAATTAGTTCAAGAAATGGAGGAATAGGTAAGACAGATTTGACAAAGGTTAAAGGAAGCACAAGATAGCTAGAAGAGTTATGTTGATTCACATAAAGTTATGAAGTAGGAGACCAAGTTTTTATTCGTATCTGACCCAACAAAAGCACCATTCGGTTTGGGAAAGGACAAGGTTGTCACCTTGATTTGTAGGACCTTTTAGGATCAAGGAGAATATTGGACCAATTGTCTATCATCTTGTATTGCCACCCCATTTGCATAAAATTCATGATGTTTTTTATGTATCTATTTTACGACATTATGTTTCTGATGAATCTCACAAACTAGATTGGAGGGAATTGCAGGTCTTGGATGTGGAAATCATAATGGTCGAACCATTATGCATTTTGGACCATAGGGTTTGACAACTTAGACGTCACATGGTGCACCAGGTTAAGGTCCAGTGGGACAAGTATATCCCAAGATCTGTTACGTGGGAGAATGCAGAGACTATACGTCGTGACTACCCCTCACCTTTTGAGCGTATGTGATGCCCATTTTGACTTAGATAGATACCTATGCTAAGGCTCTATTTGTAGTTCCATGTTATTTATTTATGAACGCTATGTAATATTGATGCATTTAGTTGGACAGGTGAAACTACTTATATAAATCATTAGATGGATTAGGTATTGATGATTGAAATGTTTGACGTATGACCTAAAGTACGATTTACTTGGTTATAATTTATCTAGTGCATAACTTATCAGAGTTATTATTGTTTCATGTATGGCTTAAGTGGATATGATTTATCTAATGGATGGCTTAGTGAAATTGTGATTTATCTAATGTAAGATATATTTCCAGTATGAACTACAAAATTGACATGTGGATACTAGACTTAATAACATGATGTTTAATATCACTTATTTATATAAATTTTGTTGTTATATATATGCATGAATGAGAACTAACATTGGAAAGAACTATATAATAACCAAGATATACTCTTCCATTGGGGAAGGTCGAGATATCTAATAAGGAAACATATGATGTACATTGTTCTATTAAATTTTGTATCTACATGATATGCACTCTTATGACATGGGTAAAATGTAAATGGCAGGTGAAAAGACTAATTGACTGGATTATTCGATGACAAGTAACCAACTAGAATTGTAATGTGGTCCATATTAGGGTGTTGACCCTAGTTGTGAGGAGGGGTGGAGGTATTTCCGACCGTGTAACCTCCAAACCTGAAATTGTGGGAGGGCAGTGATGGACACGCTCTCCTAGACGTGTGATGACGATTACTAGTTGCATGTTGGGGAAGTTAGGTTGATATAGTTGACACTTCCACCATATTGGTTTTATCTGTGGTTAGATTGTTATAGTCGATGCCATAGTATATGGTAGTAGAGGATGGATAGGGTGGGAGTGGAAGCAAGTTAAGAAGGATAGGTGGATATAGATTAGTTGGAGACTCTTGATGGGAAGTGGTATCATTGTATGGATTACTTAATTTTACTACTATAACTCTCTCTCTATTTTTGTTATGCCTTATTGTCAAACTTCTTTCGAACTCCTTGTATCTTTTTCACTCTAACTTTGGGACGAAGTTTTCTGAAGGAGGGGGGTATGTAATGCCCTAATTGATATTATCATGCTAATTTTTATTAGTGTTTAATTAACGTGAAAATATTGACTTATAATTATCAAGAAATATTGGTATATATCTACATTTGTAAAACTGTAATTTTATTTTACTGATATGATTTTTATTATTGTTATTATTCAATCCCCAACTTGACATCTTCTCAAATTTAATTTTGGATAGGATATGGTCTCCTCCAATTTATTTCAAAATTTAATATCCATATCCCAAGATGTCTTTTCAAATCTAGTTTTGAGAAGATATGGCCTTCTATAATTAATTTCCAAATTAAATATCCATATTCCAAGGCGTCTTCTCAAAATCCACTTGGGAGAAGATATGGTCTTCTCCAATTTAATTCTAAATTAAATATCCATATTTTATTCCCAAAATGTCTTTTCAAATCTACTTTGAATAAGATATGGTAAGAAAATTCAAGGATATTAAATGAAAGGATGAGGGGGTAGTCATGACATTAATGTTAGGTGGTTGTGGTGGATGGGAGGAAGAGACATAAAAGGGGAAGTATGATGAGAGGAGAGAGGGGATCCTTGGTCTTGGTTTTTTGTTTTGGAGGATTCTGTTTTGGGGGAGGAAAGGGGAGAAAGAGAAGGGAGAGAATGGAGAGATAAATGAGGGAATACAAACTTGGATTTGAAGAGTGTTTGTTTAACTAGGACACACTACATCTAGTTGGACTTGGGCTCGGAGGGCTAGGGAACCTATGGAGGTTCCCTGGGTGAGGAAATCATTCCTAGTTGGCTGGGAGGTAAATTCAGTCGAGTAGTCGAGAGGAGCATCCCAACAGAGTCAGGAGCATCTTAACCAAGCTATTGGAACAGGTATTCTTCTGTTTATTGATTACTTATGTAAATGGTTGAAATGAAATTTTTACTTGTTTAATATGTTGTAAATAAATTTTAATTGTATATTATCATCAAATAAATGTTGATTTATAATTAAGTTATTTTCTTTCTTATTGTGTTTAAATTAAATAAATTTAGTTTTTAGTTATAGGACCCTAGGATGGATCCTCACAAAAAAAAAAATGACATGATATGTTGATTTAAATATTTATTTTTAAATAATGAAAGAATAAATTATTTTTGGTATGTTAATTCTTTTAGAAATATGTTAAAGGATGATATGTGAGGTTAATTCTTAACTTTTAGTGTTGAAGTGTTGAGCTAAGTGTTGAGATAAATAGTGAGAGAATTAATAGGGCGTTGCTAAGGGGTTCAAGAGGTGAAGACAGATAGGAGTGGATATCTGAGGGTGCTAAGAGAGAAATTGATTCAAGGTTTGGGGAAACGTGGAGGCTCAATGGACATAAATGTTGGTGTATTAGAAAATGAAATTGTTGTTTCTTATATGTGTTTGTTGTAGGTAAAGAAAATCAGATGATAGGACAAAGACCTTCTGGGCACTGAAAGAAGTAAGAGGATTAATTAATAGGGCATTGCTAAGGGGTTCAGGAGGAGAAGACAGATAGGAGTGGATCTTCGGGGGTGCTAAGAGAGAAATTGATTCAAGATTTGGTGAAACTTGGAGGCTCAATGGACATAAATGTTGGTATATTAGAAAATGAAATTTTTGTTGCTTATATGTGTTTGTTATAGGTAAAGAAAATCATGTGATAGGACAAAGGTGGACAAAGGTCCTTCTAGTCACATAAAGAAGCAAGAGGATTTTCTAAGTGGAGACTACATAAATGAAATAAAAGCAACATAAAACAATTTCTCAAATAATTTCCCTAAATCAAGATTGAAAGAAGCAAGAGGATTTTCTTAGTGGATACTACACAGATGAAATAAATGAAACATAAAACAATTTCTCAAATAATTTCCCTAAATCAAGATTGTAAGTAACTGTACATAGGGCTTACTAGTATGAGAAAAGTGTTTTAGAAGTAGTAGACTAGAAATAAGTATATACATATATAATACCAAGGTCAGAGTTGGTGCTTATGTTTAGGTTAAATGTGTAGGCTTGTAGAAAATAAATACTTTGTTTGCTAGGTTAAATGTGTAGGCTTGTAGAAAATAAATACTTTGTTTATAATCCAAGCATAATTAGTCCTGCACAAATGAGGGTTACTGCTAAGAAGACCAGAAGCTAAAAAATGTCAAACATATAGGTGCTTATGTTTAGTTTAAATGTGTAGGCTTGTAGAAAATAAATACTTTGTTTATTAGGTTAAATGTGTAGGCTTGTAGAAAACAAATTCTTTGTTTATAATCCAAGCATAAATAGTCCTGAAAAAATGAGGGTTAGTGCTAAGAAGACAAGAAGCTAAAAAATGTAGAACCTATAGGTGCTTATGTTTAGTTTAAATGTGTAGGCTTGTTGAAAACACATACTTTATTTATTAGGTTAAATATCCAAGCATGAAGCTAAAAAATGTAGAACTTATAGGTGTTTATGTTTAGTTTAAATGTGTAGGCTTGTTGAAAACAAATACTTTATTTATTAGGTTAACTATCCAAGAATAAATAATCCTGAACAAGTGAGGGTTAGTACTAAGAAGACCAGGAGATAAAAAATGTAGAACCTATAGGTGCTTATGTTTATAGTTGCTTACATTTAGTTTAAATGTGTAGGCTTGTAGAAAACAAGTACTTTGTTTATTAGGTTAAATGTGTAGGCTTGTAGAGAACAAATACTTTGTTTATAATCCATGCAAATGTAGAACCTATAGGTTCTTATGTTTAGTTTAAATGTGTAGGCTTGTAGAAAACAAATACTTTGTTTATAATCCAAGCATAAATAGTCGTGAACAAATGAGGGTTAGTGCTGAGAAGAGCAGATAGGTGCTTATGTTTAGTTTAAATGTGTAGGCTTGTGGAAAACAAATACTTTGTTTATTAGATTAAATGTGTAGGCTTGTAGAAAATAAATAATTTGTCTATTAGATTAAATGTGTAGGCTTGTAGAAAGCAAATACTTTGTCTATTAGATTAAATGTGTAGGCTTGTAGAAAACAAATACTTTGTTTATAATCCAAGCATAAACAATTGTGAATAAATGAGGGTTGGTGCTAAGAAGACCAGAAGCTAAAAAGTGTAGAACCTATAGGTGCTTATGTTTAGTTTAAACGTGTAGGCTTGTTTATAATCTGAGAATAAATAGTTGTGAAAAAATGAGGGTTGGTACCAAGAAGACCAAAAGCTAAAAAATGTAGAACCTATAGGTGCTTAGGTTTAGTTTAAATGTGTAGGCTTGCATAAAACAAATGCTTTGTCTATTAGGTTAAATGTGTAGGCTTGTAGAAAAAAAATACTTTGTTTATAATCCAAGCATGGATAGTCGTGAACAAATGAGGGTTAGTGCTAAGAAGACTAGAAGCTAAAAAATGTAGAACCTATAAGTGCTTATGTTCGCTGAAAAATGTAGAACCGCGATAGCTCTGAGCAATAAAACCTTTAAAATAAAAAGCTTTTTATATCAAGTGACACCACTTTATCCATAAGTACAATAAGAATATAAGACATAAGTTTTAAAAATACATAAATCAAATAATAAATATATTATGTAACTCTACATATGAATCTGAATCCGACCATAGGAAGAAAAGAAACCGTCGCACATAAGTACACAACTTTTTCTTAAAAAAATAAAAATTACACAATAAATTGTCTACAAGGGTTTGGGAATTGCCCTTAAATGGTCTTTGCATAATATATAAATAGAGAGAAACATGCCTACATAAATATTAAAATGGTTATATGACGAGTTGTAACGCTAATGTAAAGTGAGAAACCAAGACAGATAGAGACAATGTTTTTCCAACAATTTTTCACTCAAAGACTTGACGCCAAGACTTGATGCCCTTGTTGAATACCTATAATAAATTTGATTAGAGCTATTAAAAGGAAAGGAATTAAGTAATAATGGTTTTTAAAAGAAAAATTCTTACCTATAGATGACCGAGTACAGTCCTCATTTTCCTTACAAGGGAAAAATAGTAATTAGTCCTACAATTCTCATGAAGGAAAAAGTAAGAATAGAAAAATCCTTGCAAGATAATGAAGTTATAATTAAGGTTATGGAAAATATCACCCTAAAGAAATCTCACTAGCTAAATCCTTGGAAGAGGTTGAAACTATTCCCAAACTCTTTGTAGAAGTTTAGTGTCGTAGCTAAGAAACCCTTGAGCATAGACTTAGAACTAGAACAAATAAGGAAAAGAAAAAAGCACTAGTTAGCATATACAATTGAACATGACATCAAAACAAAACTCCACTCCAAAGCATCACCATAAGAGAACACAAAAATTTTGGAAAAACTTACCCATAATTCTATTGTGCAACACCATAACCATACTTGCAACCATATTGAAATCCATAAGGTTTACTCAAGCAAATGCAATAAGAATTTGGTGGTACTTCCTTCAAAGAAAAGGAGGCAAAACCCTTGTTGCATTGGGGTTCCAAATAAAGTGGCAGAGCATGTTTCACCACAAGAGAAACAACACAATGAATACATGATTATGGGGCTTGGAGGGGTAGTTACCCTAACCATCACTTAAACAGTCTCCACCATCTATTAATCAAGATTGGATCTATGTTGTTGATTCTACTAGTTGGTTAGGGTTTCTTGTAGGCAACGTGGACCCAAGCCACAACCCAAGTCCACGTGGTACACTACTATGTGGCAACCCAAAGAGTATCTCTCTCTCTCTCTCTCTCTCTCTCTCTCTCTCTCTCTCTCTCTCTCTCTCTCTCTCTCTCTCTCTCTATCTGTGGTATATAGTATTTTGAAAGTAAATAGTTTATATCATTATATATAGTACTCTGAAATGGGGAACAAAAGGTATTGCCAACCATAGTTATATGAGGCCTATTATTATGTAAAGGAATAGTTAAAAGAGAAGGAAAGAACACGTCGTGATACATTAGAGTTTTAACATAATTCCAACTTAAGCTAGAATTTAAGAGTATGTATAAACATTTTGTAATTAATTTCCATAGGAGAAGAGTAGAATCAACAAATTTTATTTGTATACAATAAGTAATGCATGTTCGAATATCTCACATGTTGATCATAAAGAATAATGGAATTTTGATCATTTTGAGAAGCCTTACCTTGTAAAAAGAAAGATTTATCGTGCCAATTTCTAGGACAAATATGCACTTTTTTTCATAAAAATGGATGAGATGTTATATATGGTATCATAACAAGTCAAGTTACAATATTGTGGCCTTTGAGTTGACTACACTTTTTATAAATTAATAAGTTTTTGTGTTTATAGAGAGAATAATAGAAATTTGCACAGGATGAGCATAATGGTTGAACCATAAGGACATACACATATTGGTGGAGAAGAAATTTATGTGCGTTTGGGACAGCAAACGCAAATACCCACTAGAAAGCTATTAAACGTGATGAAAAATTTACAGACATAGTTGTTAAATCTATGTGCAAGTCATCAATAGCTATTGAAAGCTAATGCTAAACATGAGTAGCTTATTAAGAATCTAAAAGATAAATCAAATCCCAAAATAGTAGAAATAGTGAGGGATGAGGAAAACCAAGGTGAGACATCTAAGCATAAAATTACAAAGGAGATGGAAAAAAGGGAGGAAAAGTATGAGGAAGGGGAGGAGCATAGTTCATCAAAATATCATACAAAACCAAGGAAGAGGTGCAAAAGAGAACTCCGTGGAGAATTTAAAATATGATACCCCCAACTTATGATGGGGAGATGGAAGAAGTAGCTAAAGTATGGCTCCTAAGTATTAAAAGATACTTTCAAGTGTATGACTATTCTGCAACGTTAAAAACCAAGTTGGCTACTTATCATTTTTAGGGAAAATCCTCCCTATGGGAGGAAATGAAAATAGTTCTTAAGTTAGAAGGTAGAGATATTGAGTGGAAGGAATTACAACAGTCATTTAAGGGAAAGCATTTGTTTGAGCATTATTTTGATGATACAACTCAAGAATTCCATGATACAAAACTAAGCCAAATGTCCATGGACAAATTAGTAACCAAGTTTACTCATCTATTATGCTATGTGCCATACCTAAAAGAAGAAAAAGAAAAAGTACAATGTTTTATAAACTACCTTCCACTTTTTTTAAGAGTGAATCAAATACAAAAATCAAAATAATATGGATGAAGCCATTAGGAAAGCCATAACCTGCTACCAACAGGACAAGAAAATAAATGAAAATATGAAATCTTGGTTTAATAAGAAGAAAGACAGAATGGCTCGGGATGGAAACATGGAAAATTTGGGCCATTTAAACAGCCTCGTAAAGGTAGTCATAACCAAAATTTTAGTAGAAACAATGACCAAGAACTAAGAACACATAATCAAACCCAAGCTAGGTCCAAATAGGAAAAATTCAATAGTAAGGGACTTGATGGTAAATATAGGGAACATTTAAAATGTTAGGGTTGCAGAGAATCCCATCTATTGAGGAATTGTCTATATAACACCAGGTCCATGAAGAACCTGTTGAACCTCCAAGAGGCCTCGATTGTCAATAATGTGGCTAGAAGTATCTCATGCATCAATACAGCTTTGGAAGGTCCCCAAGCAAAGCATCAATCCACCATATAAGGTACTATTTTTAACCAATATATTAATGTACTAATGGACCCTGATGCTAAATTGAGTTATTTTAGCCCTCAGATTGTAGAAAATTTTAAGTTTAAATATGAAAAATACAAGAATTCATGGTTCGTTCAACTAGCCACTAGAATGAAAAGAAAGGTTCTTAATAGGGTAAAGAAATTCCTAGTTATATTAAATTGAAATCAGACTACCATGAATTTGAATATACTACCATTAGGCACATATGATGTGTTGGTAGCGATGGATTGGCTAGAGGGGCATTAGGAAATTGTTCATTGTTTGGATAACATTGTCACATGTTTAGCGAAAAATGGAGAACTTTGAATTATAAGGGGCATACCTAGGCCCATTTCTATGTGATAGATATTTGTGCTACAATTAAAGAAGGATGCAATGAAGGGATGCCAACTTTTTTATATTTAGGTGAAGGGCCACTCATTAAACAAAATAGCAAAATATGTAAGCGAATTAGAAGCTTTCCAAGACTATCAAGATGTATTCCCCAATGAAATTAATGGTCTATGACAAAAAAGGAAAATATATTTTTCCATAAAATTTATACTAGGGGCAACACTAGTACCAAAGGATCCTTATCGAATGAGTGTGTTGGAGCTGATGGAGTTGAAGATGTAGTTGTAGGAAATACTAAATAAAAGGTAAATTAGACCTATTGTGTCACCATGGGGTGCACCAGTCCTTTTTGTCAAGAAAAAAGGATGAAAATTTTAGGTTGTGCATTGATTACTGATAGTTGAACAAGCTAACTATAAAAAATAACTAGCCCTTACCTAGAATAGATGGTTTGTTTGACCAAGATAAGTGGGAAACAATGTTATATAAAGTACACCTCAGATCTGGTTAGTGCCAGCTAAGAATTAAAGAGGAATACATACCAAAGCGAACCTTTCAAACAAGGTATGGACATTATGAATTTACAATATTAACTTTTGGAATTCTGAATGTACTTTCTACCTTCATGTGTTCAGTGAATAGTGTCTTCAATAAATTCTTGGATAATTTCCTATTAATTTTTATAGAAGATATTTTCATATATTCCAAGACTCAGGAAGAGAACAAGAAGCACATGGAAATAGTGCTACATACCCTATGTGAACACCACTTATATGCTAAATCTAGAAAGTGTGAATTTTACTAAGATAACATAAAATATCTTGGGCATGTTATTTCAAAACAAAGAATATCAGTGAATCTTGGAAAGGTAAAGGCCATCCTCGATTGGATAGTCTTGAAACATGTGGTGGATATAAGATCGTTTATGGTAATTACTGTGTATTACACAAATTTATAGAGGTATTCTCTAAGTTAGCAAACCCCATAACTTGCTTGCAGAAGAAAGGAGTGAAATTCATGTGGACACAAATATGTCAGGAAAGTTGTGAGAAGTTGAAACATTTACTGACTGTGGCACCTATGTTAAAAATAAAATACCCAGATAAGGATTTTGTAGTATGTACTTATGCTTTATTTTAAGGTATTAGAGGTGTTCTCATGAAGGATGGACACATGGTGGCCTATGAGTCTCGTAAATTAAAAGAACATGAAAGGAATTATGCAGTCTATGATCTTGAGTTAGTAGAAGTCATCCATGCCCTTAAGATGTGGAGAGCCTACGTAATTAGTAAGAAATTCACTTTGGTTATGTATCATATAACGTTAAAATATTATTCCAAACAATGTGGCATGAATGTGAGGTAGTCTAGGTGGATGGATTTCCTAAGAAAATAATATTTTGACATAAAACACATAAAAGAGAAAGAAAACAAAGTGATAGATGCACTAAGTCAGAGTTTAAAACAAATATGTGAGGGGATAGTGAGAAAAACATAAACAAATTTTTCTAAACAAATAGAAAGGGTAGTGATAAAAGATTAAAATTATAATCAAATTCATGGTAGTCTAAGGAGTGAAGCTAGTTAAGTAAAGCATTTAATTATGAATAATGAAAAATATGGTTTGGTGCTCATGGACTAGACAAATTTCACCTTTCTCGATTGGAGGTACTCACTAGGTGAAACGATTAAGGGGGTTTGGGCTTAAAACATCTGGAGAATTTTGGATAGGAACTTAACATTAATTTTTTTTGGAGAAATATTTATAATTATGGACTTTTGCAGAAAGTCATTTCTGAAAAATACTTACAAGAACAACCTTTACAAATGTGGATTCCAAACAATGCTTTCTCTTCGAAAAATGTTCTTATATTTGGAATGGTTTCATGAAACTCAAATATTGGCTTCTTGGTGATCTATGTTGGGATATAGGGTTGGGTATAGAGGTGGAGGTGGGTTTGGACCCCATTCGAGGGTTTGGAGGCAATCACAATTTTACCCAGGGAGATCATTCTCCATATCCACAAGTTGGGGATATATAAACTACATTAGTTGGGAACTTATGATGATCCATTAGTTCTATATCCAATTTGGATTAGAAATGAGGCATTGGGATTTGATGGTTAGATGGCAAAGACTTGGGATGTTTAAATTCAAAATTTGTATGAAGCGGGAACCAACTTCAGTGACAATATTGACCAACTCATTTGGAATGGTAGATACTCCAAAAACATATATGTTGAAGAAATTTATTTCCATATATTCCCTACATATAAATTGCCTCTAGGTTTGGAATGGTACAAGTTGATATGGAAATGGCACATGCCCCACAAGTTGAAATGTTGTGGTTGGCTAGAGGGACACCACAAGATCCTCACATGGGAAAACCTAGGCAAGTGGGGTTTTCATGGTCTGGGTAGGTGTTATATTTTTGCCTATAGGATTCATAGGATCACATACATTTATTCCTCAAATTCCTAGGTGTTATCATTAATTGGATTCATGTATTACAAAGATTTAGCATTAATGTTGTTTAGACATATTCCACTATAAATGAGTGCATTGTGGACTAGTATAATAACTTCAAAGGCTTATAAGACACTTCCTATCTTTATTTTCTAGGGTAATTGGAGAGCCAAAATTGAAATTGTTTTTGAAGAAATCCCTTTCTATATTGACATGATTTGCATTAAAATTATTTATTTTATCACATAATATTATCAGAAACCTCGCATTTGGATACACAAATATTTTCTACCTATTGATTTTTGAAAAAAATCCCTGTTATTTTTTTTTATGGGACTACTCAGGATATGGTTTGTGGGTGTGGAGCTTATATTGCCCTAGCTCCTATATTTAATTACGGTTTCAACTGGAGTGGTGGTCTTGGGACCAATTCCAAAGAGGAGATCATGGCCTAATGGTGACTTCTTTATTTTGCATATTGGTTATTTATTTAGATCCTTATCTATCGTTAGAGACTCAAAAGTATCTATAGCTTGGGTCAACCACAAATCTTATTTTAACCCTACGCTATTATCCAACTAGTTAAAGTTTATCAGGGCCATGTTTGAGCACTTCACTAATCTCACTTTTTCCCATATTTTCCATCTTCAAAACTCCACAACAGACATGTTATCTAAGAGGGGACTATCCATGTAGGTGAGAGTGATCAATTTCGAGGTGTGTAGATACGATAATTTACTTGGTGAAGGGAACATTCCTCTCACTATATATGGCTTTGATGCTTATTTTTCATTTTCTCATGTGCCTTGGAAACTATGGTTTTTTGTTGTTGTTTTTTTTTATATGCTTATGTTTGGCACACTATGTGCAGTGATATCAAACATGCATCTAAGTTTATTTCGCGTCTAGTCATTTTTCTATATGTTTTAATATGTAATATTCAGGACTTACATCAAGGACTGTGATCATATGTTTCCTACATGGTCATTTTGGGATCTATAATAGGCCAAAATATTGGAGATATTCTTTGGGGTACTTTTCCTATTTGAAAATTTGTAATGTAGTACTGTAGTTAGAGCATACAATTCACTATGAACTATGGATCATGTAAATTGGTTTACTTTAATATAAACTTGTTGTTTTTTTATTGCCTAAAAAAAGGTTAGTGTTAGCCATAAACAAAATATTTCAATGTCTACATTAGTAACATAACTTTATATCATTTTTTATAGAGAATAATAAAGTAACGCGCGCACACACACACACACTCACTTTCTTTTGTAAGAGAGATGTCTGATTTAGTGTTAGTGTTTTTTCTTGCCTAAAAAAAATTACTGTTAGCCATAAATAAAATATTTCAATGTCTATATTAATAACATAACTTTATATTAATTTTTATAGAGAAAAATAAAGTAACACACACAGACACATATATATTCCATTTTTCATATGGAGTTGATATATAATATTTCATAAATCAAATATTTCAATATGCATGTTGTGGAAGATTTGTAATTCCTTTAATATGGAATTGACATATAACATTTTACAAAATATTAATAACAAAAATAATTTAATGTGTGTGTGTGTGTGTGTGTGTGTGTATATATATATATATATATATATATA
>APFE030546057.1:0-24963 GCA_000404065.3 Pinus taeda
CTTTGATATTCTACAAATATTTCCATAAAAAAATCTCAAAGGGTTCAAATCGAACATGGTTTGTGAGATAATCTATGCACGCTTGTAGGGACTAGAGGTCTTAAACGAATAATTAAGATCAGATAAGTAACCTTGTGGGATGCTTCTCTCTAATCTAAATCCTATTAATGAAAAAGAAAGGATGTTAATGATTTTTACTAGTTATGTTTTTGTCTTCCGAATGAGTATTATGGGCTATGCAATGTTGTTTATGAAATGAAATGATAAATTTGGTTTTAATGGCTATATAGCCTTCATATTCTTGCTTTTGGATCCTTATATGCTCCTATCATGTGTTTGTAAGAGAATAGGATTGTTAGATGTTAGTCTTGGTATTGGTTAATAGTTCATCATTTCTATAGGCCTTATATTATATGAAGTCAAGACTAAGAAGACAGGGGAGGATCACTCCTCAACCCCATGGAAAACTAGGATGATTTTCTTTTGTATGAAAGGCCCTTTGTGATGGTTATTTTTGGTATGAAAGGCCCTTTGCGAGTCTTAACAAGTGAGTTTGGTTAGGATTGGTTAGATAAAAAAAGATCTGAGTTAAATGTTTGTGGTAATTAGGAGGTCATTGTTGGTGTGGAATTAGGTGTAAGAGTATAAGCTTTCATTTCAAAGAGGAGACTCAAAAGAAGTATTTCTCTCAAAATAGCTAAAAGAATGTACTATAGAGTTCACTAAGGAACTCTTGAATTCATAAAGGAACTCTTGAATGGTGGAAGCCTCTTAAAGGGATTGAAATTTCCTGTAAGTGAAAGTGTTTTCCCATTTACCATGCCAACTGGAGGTTTAAAAAGCCATGATGTACACCTAATTGGATTGTTGATTAGTTGTAAGGATACCCTAGATTGAGAGAGAAGGCATGAAGGCTTTATAGGAGGGAAATTATATACACTGACTTCTTTGAATTCATTTGAGAATTGATCGGTTTATGCTTGAGAGATGAAGTATATGGGTACCCCCATGGTTGGTGAAGATATCTATAGTTTCGAGAAGTATCTATTAGGTAAAATTGACTTGTTGAAAGAGTCAATGTTGACTAGGTCAACAATAGTGGTTTTGGGTCCATGGTTTTTTGGTTTCCCATGGTTTTGTTCCCATGGATTTATGTGATGAAGCCTTTAAAAGGCTAGGTGAAGACTCTATTGCACTGGGATAGGGGATGCCAATAGTGAAGGCTCACTTGGCTGGTTTGGCTAGGGTTTTGGCCAAGATATAAAATGGAATTATGTTAGTTGGATCACTCCCTAGAGTTGGGGTTTTCCTAGTGTAAACATGGTGTTATGATTGTGTGTTTGAGTTTTGTGGTTGCGTTGATGTTTATATTAGTAAATTTGGTTTTCTCTCTGGTTAATTTTTAAGATGGTACCAGATTCGAGTGTGGATTTAGGGGACATCTCTATTGCCAACGGTTATTTTTTCCTAGTGAAAAATGTGAAGAATTGTGCCTGTGTGTGACCGATGCATAAAGGATACTTGGAAAACCATTTTTTAAAGAGATCTGTGTAGAAGATAGAGTGGAAAGTTATAGTTGAAGAAATTCGAAGGAACCTACCTCACTATGGAACATAGAGGACAGGAGCCATGTGGAGGCCGTGTTAATAAAAAAGGAGATTAAAGTGCACGACTAGTTAGGTATAGTTCAAAGCTTAAACATTTTCATATCACAACGACAGGTACAAGACTTTCTGAAACATCTGTCGCTGCCTAGAAGAACTTCACATTTACTTGATGTGGGAATTATGAAAATCTTCATTGGAAGCAAGTGCAATCTAATGAAGGCAACATAGGTTCTTGTAGAGGACAAAGCTCGATGTGGTGGAGACATTTATAAAGACAACTAGAGTGGAGAATGGGCCATTTGTATTATAGTATTCGAGTCAACTCTGGTGGCCATGAGTGAATGAAATTATTGGTAAGGAGATAAATGGGCCCATCAATATGGTTTTATGTGAAATTAATGTGAGCAATGCATTATTCGATAGTACTGTAGGGGATCAGGTGAAGATACAACTAGGGATAGGGTCACATAAGGAGAGCCATAGTGAAAAGGAAGCGTGGAACCTTCTTAGATATTCTATGGTAATCTATTATGGGAGTCTCATCCTACCAATCACACTATCAAGATTTTATACCTTAAGGAGTGGAGTTTATGCTCCAAGGAGAGAGTGATATCGTCAGGAATTATATGTTGCAGTTACAATTTTTCACACTTATTGGGAGCATGTGCTTCAATGCCCAACAACAATTGGCAAAGATCACAATGATGTTATAGAAGCTTGATAATTCCTAGCATAGGACATCGTGAATAATGCTATTATTGGACTGTTGCATGAAAAAGTTGTAGTGGAACGAAGATATTATGGAACAATGTTGTATCGATTACAAAATACAACATGTGATAGAGATCGAGGGTTTGCATGTTTTATGCCACGGGAAAGCATGGTCGAGAGCCATGGAAATGTATGTCAAGGATGCTCACAAAGTGTTTGGAAAAATGTTTCAATGAGATGACAGTTTTATTGGTGAGATGTTGTTATGAAACCAACTCACAAAAATATAGAAAAGATAGATCAACGACTTCAAAATGAGCCTCTTCGAGGGGGAAACCTCTTTACATTACACAGATGAACAATTCTTGGATGATACAAATGACAAGACCTCCTTTCTATATATAGGAGTCTAAGGGGTCATAATATAATTAGAATCGACATAAAAATAATAATGTAAGGGAACAACAATAACAATAGTGGGCTCCTATGGGGCACAATAATAACAATATGGGGACTACATGGGCACAACAATATAATAAGGGGGTTGCACTAATAACAATAAGGGGTTACACCATTAGTATTGGGACCTAACATGCCCCTCTCCTTAAAAAAGTGTTGTATTCAATGCTTGAGTAGTTATGGATACTTCTATATAAAATTCTCATCCTCCCATGTGGAATCTTCAGTGGGTAAGTTCTTCCACTTGATGAGATACTCTGAAATTGATCGATTTCGTAGCTATCGGATTCTTGTTTCCGTGACTGCTTGAGGTTCCAATATGATTTTTCCTTCCTCGTCAAGTTCTGACAATATTGTTTGAACTGGGAGCCTGTCACCTACAACCTTCTTTAAGCATGAAACATGGAAAACTAGGGGCACTCAGGAAGATGCAGGAAGATCCAATTTCTATGCCATAGTACCAATCTTTTGCAGCACCTTGTAAGGACCATAGTACTTTGGTGATAATTTATTATGCTTCTTAGCTTGCTTGAGAGACATTTGTTTGTATGGTTGTATTCGTAAAAATTCCTAGTGGCCTATATCAAAACTTCTTTCGCTACGATGTTGATCTGCCTGTTGTTTCATTCAATTCTGCGTGAAAGTGAGGTTATCCTTTTTATTCTTGATATGTCCTTCTATCTTGAGATTTTGAGGAGTGGTAATTCCTGCTAATGCATTACAAGATATGGCCATATTCATTTCTTCTTTATCTGGGGTTAGTTCCTTGTGTATATCCTCTTATTTTGATGTTTTTTTATCCTTTTCTTCCTCCTTTTCACAATCAATGTAAAATAATTTCTTCTTAGCACACTTATGACCTTTAGTGTATTTTCCATCACAACTGTCAAAAAGGTCATTTTCTCCTTTTTTTTCCAATTGTTGTGGTGTCAACCTTGTAGGTTGTCGAAGGCTAGGAGCAACAACACTTCCATATTTATAATTGTGAGTGGTAGGCTTTCTTGTTGCCATAATTTTGCTTTCAATTTTTCTTTCCAGCCTGAATGCCTTCTCCAATGGATCAAGTTCCCAAAGGCGAACCTCATGTTGAATGTTATCCTTTAAAGTACATATGAAGACATCAATCTTCTACTTCTCTAGAATATCATTCACCCTTATATTGAATGTTTGGAAGTCCTCAATGTGCTCTGCCATTGGACCCTTTTGTTTGAGATTTATCAATTGGCTAAAGAGGGTGTTGCTCTTTGTATCCTCATAATGTGCTATCATTTCCTCTGTGAAAATTGACCAAGTAACAAGTGGTTTATGAGAACAAATCCCTTTATACCATAAAAATTGATTCGGTTCTAAATATAAAGATGCAATACGTACCTTTTGTAATAGTTTCACATCATGTAGATCAAAATATTTCTCCATCTGTAGTATCCATGTTATGGGATCCTTGCCATCAAATGTCCTCAGATCGATCTTTGGAATATGGTGGGTCTTCAATCCAATGTTAGATTCTATGAAATCATGATTAACATTTTTTTTCTCATCATGAGTTTCCTCTACTACCTTTTCATCGTTAGGAGGCCTTTCTTGTAGCAGCTTTGTCCCACCTTCCTTCAAACCTTCCATGTCTTTTTTCAAATCTTCCATGTCTTTCTTCAAATCTGCTTCCATACCATCGATATTAGCTTCCATGGCACATATAAAACTATTTATCTTAGCTGTGATCGCATTCTTCAAATCATCCATCCAATTTTGCTTACTAGGTGTTTCTATTTTCTTGATTCGAGTCATTATTTTTCTTTCTTTTAGGAGCTTGATATTTAAACGACTGTAACTCTGTAATTTCAGATCTTCAAGTTCTAAATTGTTTTCATGCGGTAGCCCTCTGATTCCTCTTTATAACCCTACCATCCTAATCAATATTGGATTCTTAAATAAAGACTAATGCCAAATCTCCTACAATGACTTGATTATAGACTGGTTAAGTAGAGCTAACTTGTACGACATTCCACATGTTATTGTTTCGACCTTCGTACCTGAAAATGGTACATAGAGAACAACAGTTCGTCCTCTTTCTGAAACTTATTGTGAAATGTTAATCTGATGCTCAAAGAGAAAGTTATGATGATTTTTCCTAGGTCATCATTTTGGTATGTAATTTGCGAGCCTGCAGAAACACTAAATGTATTGGACCATATCTACGAAACGATAGTGAAACAAGATCTGAAATTCAGGCCCAAGCTTCATCAAGATTTCGGCTCAAATTTGTTTTACGTTCAGAGTCTGAACCTTCGTAGAAACATAATTATGGTGAAAATTCCATGATGACCTGTTTGCGATGGAATTTTGGAGCTTGCAAAAACCCTAACTACCTCAGATCATATCTCCAAAAATATAGTGAGACAAGATCTAAAATCCAGACATGAGGTTTAAAACCGTTTCTACTCAAATGGGTTTTGTTTTTAGCATATTAAACTTCGTAGAGAAAAAGTTATAGTTAGAATTCCACGATGACCTGTTTGGAGCAGCGAAACCCTAGAATCCAAAACTCTGATACCAAATGTTATGAAACCAGCTACGAAAAAGATAGAAAAGATAGATCAATGACTTTAAAATCAACCTCTTTGAGGGAGCAACCTCATTTACATTACATAGATGAACAATTCTTGGATGACACAAATGAGAAGGCCTCCTTTCTATATATAGGAGTCTAAGGGGTCATAATGTAATGAGAGCTGACATAACAATAATAATGTAAGGGCACAACAATAACAATAGTGGGATTCTATGGGGCACAATAATACAAATATGGGGACTACATGGGCACAACGATATAATAAGGGGGTTGCACTAATAACAATAAGGGGTTACACTAGTAGTATAGGGACCTAACAGATGTAAACATGAAAATTATCTCTAAATAGAAGAGTATGAGGCTCGAAGCATGTTAAGGTGAGAGGATTGTAACATAAATGTTGGATCAATGAAAAAAAATTGTTATAATGGAGTCAAATTTTCAAATTGCATGTAAATAGGCATACTATTGTAAGATCTCGTAAGGCATGTGTAACCCTCGGAAATTTCTAGTAAAATATAGCATTAGACCTAGGTGATAAGGGGCACGATAACTTGGGTATATAATTTGAGTGGGATAAGGGATAGAGTGAATGTGGCTAACTCACTTGGCTAATTTGGTTGGATTTGGTCAAGGGAAACTCCAAGTTAAGGCTTAAGGGGGGAATTGATAGGTAAACTTGACTCAAGGAAAAAGCCAATGTTTATTAGGTCTGCAGTAGTGGTTTTGTGCCCATGGGTTTTTGGTTTCCCATGGTTTTGTGCCCATGGATTCATGAATGAAGCCTTTAAAAGGCTAGGTGAAGACTCTATTGTAATGGGCCAAGGGATGTGAGCAGTGAAGGATCACTTGGCTAACTTGGCCAATGGTTTTGGCAACGAATCTAATGGAATTCCATTTGTTGGGATTTTCCCAGTGTTAGGTTTTCTTAGAGTAAAAATGGTGTTATGTTTGCATGTTTGAGTTTTGTTGTTACGTTAATTTTTTTCTCAATAAATTTGGTTTTGTCTTCATTTAATTTTTAATAATATCTTAGGTAGCTTATATTCTTATCAAATTACCTTCTAGTCTATAGACATAAGCTAAGACTTCGACCCTACCTTTCTAACCTACTTTCCTTGGAACAAATTCCGGGACTAATCATCGAAGGTTTCAAACCTTGGAATATGCTTGGAAGATTTATTAAAAGCATAGAAATTTTGGGATTTCCTTGAGAATTTAAGGATTAGCCCATTAAATTTATAGAGTTATGTGGAAGAATTTTGGAAATTCAAGGATTGACCCATTGCATTTCGAGATTTGTATGGAACAAGTTTGTAAATTTGGGGAACAAAGTCATTAGCTTCATCCCCTGGTCAAATGGATAACATGGGAGCCATGACTTGGAGCTAGCTGGAGGGAGTTTCAAGTGATCAAGTTATTATTATCAAGACATTTGGATATTGTGCCCTATCGGTTAGGTATTTCACTATCTAGAATCCCTGATACTAATAGAACCCACATTGTCCAATAATTAACAGAGATTGTAAGAGTTTGGGAGCGATCAAGTGATGGATCAAGACATTGGGTATTTGGTGCTAGTTATACCCCAAGAAACAATTAACATGAAACCACTGACACTAACGAAATATGAAATATATGTCAATTAACATAGACCAAAAGCTTCGGGGATGAC
Source organism: Pinus taeda (assembly GCA_000404065.3). Lineage (NCBI taxonomy): Eukaryota > Viridiplantae > Streptophyta > Pinopsida > Pinales > Pinaceae > Pinus > Pinus taeda. Next base: position 7,022 of record APFE030546057.1, read on the forward strand.
AATTAATAGATATCAACAATCAAGCATCACACATATCGTGGTCATGTATCAAGAGAGCAATTATCTAGCAGTTAGGGTTTACTCTCGCTATATAATAAGCCTGATATAATTTCTATGTGAAAAATATGGTGATATGGCATGTCCATGAGGCATGCCATGTGGCAAGTAATGTGGTAAACTGACATGGGATAATATTTCCATGTCTCGACCATGTGGCAACTAACTTAGTCAGAATACATGGTATGGCATGGATTAGATTACACAATCGGAGGCCAAGTGATAGGAAATGGCTAGAGGTGACATGGGTGAAAAAAATTTAGATATTAGGATGTTGTTCCATTTACTCTCAAGTGTAAGGAGGTAGAGCATTGATACTTTAAAACTATGATATCGAGCTTTCCTCCCGATAATTTCAAAGCCTAATAAGTGCCTGATGTGGTAGATGTTGATGTGGTGAGTCAAAGTATGCCCAAGAGGTTTCCATGTGTCATGTGTGTGGTTAGGGATATGGTGAGGTGACATGTCCTTATGATGTGGCACCAAGGAAGATATGTGATGATGTGGCATGTTGTTTTCTTGGAAAGCACTGAAAGAGATGAATAGATGGATCTTGAAGAACTCATTATGCCCTATGTGAAATAAAGAATCTTAAGAAAACAAATTTGAAATGAAAGGAGTAGCTATAGAAATATAAATATGAGTGTCATGATGCAAGGTCATAGATGTCATAAATCCTTGAAGAAAGATAAAAGGGTATTATTAGCCTAAAGGTTCAACTACAAGAGTCTAGTTGAAGGAAACAAGAAAAAAATTGTAAGAAGCTAGAAGATAAAATTGTTTCCTTATGAAAGTAAGTATATAAGTCAACTGCTTAGTTGAATAGAGGCTTGAAGTTTGAAAATAATACTAACACATTAGATGAAATCATCAGTTGTCAAAGGTCACCATTCATTAAGATTGATCTTGTCTATGGTATGAATAAGAAGAACCCTAAAGAAATTTCAGATTTTTTGGATAGAAAGCCACAAAAGAAAGTAATGAATGAAAATATAAAAGCTATGTTTATGTTCTCAAAAGCTCCATATAAAATGAAGGCAACATGAAAAAATAAAATGAAGTCCTACATAAGCTTAACCTTTCTCACAATAACAACATTGAAGAATTCATAAGATATTTTCCATCAAGGTGGTTTTCACAACTCGATACTAAAACTCCTTTATTGGTTATTAATTTTCTTACAATCACTTTGGTCATAAAGAACTAGATTGTAGAGCACATGCAAGAAATTCTAACATATGGAACAAAAATAGAAGTACTAATGGGTTTTCAAATAGAAGCTATAAGTTTTTTGCCACCTTATTTGATTACAATGTTGTATGTTATGAGTGCAACATCATTGTCATATAACACATTTTTGTAGAAGTGTTATTATAGAATCTCCTAGACAAAAAAGGAAGAAGACACCCTTACGAAAGAATACACAAAATTTTGGAAAAAAAAAGGGGTAAGAAGAGCTAAAGAAGGATAAATTTATGCTTGTACAAACTACACTTCATGCCCAAAACAAAAGAATCCAATGGTACATTGATAGTGGATTTTCAAGCCACATGATAGGTAGCAAGATAATTTTTTTCACTTTGGAAAAAGTTCATGAAGGTAGTGTGATATTTGGAAATAATGCTACCGTAAGGATAACATGAAAAGGTACTCTTAGTCTCAATAATGGAAAGACTAAAACAACCATATCATATATGTTGAAGGTTTGAATCATAATTTTTTTCATGTAACTAAAATGTGTGATCAAGGACACATTCTCACATTTTATTATCAAGGTTGTGAGATAAGGAAGGCATGCATTGGAAAATTAATTGCATATGCAAATAAAAAATAAAATAGTGTATATATCCTTAATGAGATAAAGGGAGAAAAATGTTATATGGTACTACTATATTAAATCTAGTTATGACATATAAGAATGGGCCATATGAACTTTGATACTCGAGTGAAAATTAACACCAAAGAAGAAGTGAGAGACATGCTAAAGATTACAAAACCTTCAAACACTATTTGCAGGTAGTGTTAGCATGGGAAGTAGATAAGGACAAGCTTTAAGAGAAATGAGTACTCAATAATGAAGCCACTGGAAGATGTTCATACAAATATTTGTGGGCCTTCAAGAACACAAAGTCTACAAGGTGAAATTACTTCATGTTGCTCATTGCTGATTACTCAAGGATGACATGGGTTGCCTTCCTCAACGAAAATTAGAGGCATTTGAGAAGTTTAAAGCTTTCAAATTATTATTTGAAAATGAAACTAATTTAAAAATCAAGTACTTGAGATGAAATCAAGGAGGTGAATTTATCTCAAATGAATTTGAAGAATTCTGTGAGTCTTGTGGAATAAAAAGACATTATTTTAGTTACAAGAACTACACAATAGAATAGAGTGGTAGAAAGGAAGAATAAAAACATACAAGAGATGGATAGAACAATGTTGGATGGATCAAAGCTATCAAACATGTTTTGGAGAGAAGCGGTTAGGACCATAGTCTACATTTTGAATAAAGGGTAAATGAAATTCAACAACAACAAAACACCTTATGAACTATGGAAGGATAGACTAGTAGCAATCAAATACTTTAAAGTTTTCAGGAGAAAGTGCTACATAAAGGGAGATGACGAGGATTTAGGAAATTTTAACTCTAGAGTTGATGAAGATACCTTTCTTGGTTATTCATCAAGAGGTAAGGCTTATAGATGTTACAAAAAAGCATTGCAAAAATTGTAGAAAGTACAAATGTTAAAATGGATGAAGTAATTCCTTAAAATGAGAAATCACAAAAAAAACACATTCAGAAAATACTAGTTGCAAGGAAAAAGAAGAAGAAGAAGAAGAAACAAAACATCAAGATAAAAAGATAACATCAAGATTCATCCATAAGAATCATTAAGGAAAATATAATTATTGGTGATTAAGATACAATTGTGTGGACTAGACAAAGATTAGAAAGTGGATCATAACATGTACATTTCTCATTTCTATCTAAAATTGAGGCTGAGAATTTTGTAGAAGCTAGTGAAGACAAGCACTGGATTGATTATATGGAAGAAGAGCTAAATTAAATTGAGAAGAGTGAGACATGGGAAATTGTTTCAAGACCAAAAAATAAAAATGCGATTGACATCATGTGGTTTTCTTTTAGAAACAAGTTGAATGAAGATGGTCAAGTAATAAGAAATAAAGCAAGTTTTGTTTGAAAAGACTATGCTCAAGTTAAAGGTATTTATTTTGAAGAAATATTTTTCCCTTTGAAAGACTATAACCTATTAAATTGTTTTTGGCACTTACAAATTTCAAGAACTTCAGATTCTATCAAATAGATGTCAAGTCGTCCTTTCTCAATGGAAATCTAGAGGAAGAAGTATACATTGAAAAATGAGGAGGGTTCTTATTATCAAAAAATAAGGATCATGTATGTAAATTAAATAAAGAACTTTATGGGAAAAATCAAGCTCTCAGAGCCTAGTGTTTACGACAACAAATATCTACTACAACAACAAGGATTCAAAACAGGAATTACTAAAAATAATCTCTACATCAAGAAAGAAGGAGAAAATCAATTTATTATCGTGGTATATGTAGATGATATTATTTTTGGAGAGGGTATGAACAAAACGTGCAAAGAGTTAGTAATTGAAATGCAAAAGGAATTTGAGATCTCTATGCTTGGTGAAAAAATATTTTTTCTTGGTTTAGAGATTTCTCAATCCAACAAGGGAAAATTCATTTAACAAACTAAGTACATCAAGGAATAGTGTGCATTGGTTATCACACCCATGGTAATAGGTTGTAAATTGCGTAAATATGATGAATCTTGAGAAGAAAATAAAACATTGTACAAGTCAATGATTGGAAGCTTACTATGTGACAACATCAAGGCCATACATTATGCAACTAGTAGGATTGGTTACATAGCCTCAAGCTGCATCAAAATAAACTCTATTGCAAGTAGTGAAAAGAATATTTATTTCTAAAGGGAACCCTTGAATTTGGCTTGTGGTACTCAAGAGGTGAATGTTTTACTCTAGTAGCATATATGGATGCAGATTGGGTAGGGAGTGCTAGATGATAGGAAAAGTACAAGTGGAGGAGAATTCTTTCTAAAATACAATCTAGTGTCTCGATTGGTCAAGAAACAATCTTCAGTTTCTTTATCCAAAACAGAGGCCAAGTATATATCATTGGCATCATGTTGCACACAAGTTCTTTTGATGAAGAAAACACTGAGAGATATTAGGATAGAATATGATCATCCAATTTCAACACTTTGTGACAACAAACGCGCAATAAATATTTCAAAAAATCATGTTATGCAATTGAAAAGAGAGTACATTCTAATCAAGTATCACTTCTTAAAATAACAAGTAGCAGAAAGTAATGTCAAGTTGAAATATATTGCCACCACAGACCAGATTGAAGATGGTTTCACAAGACCTCTTTCCAAAGAGACATTTAAAAATTTGAGACAACAATGGGAGTAATATCTATCTCATCACCAATTGATTAAGGAGAAGCACAAGTTCAGGGAAAGCCTCGGTGGATTATGTGTTTCATTGCGGGATTGCCATCAATGACGAAGGCGGAAATGATTGAAACAACTTTTGTCATTGATGTAAAAGGGATTATATTATTGATAGTATATATAAGTATTCAAGTATATTAAAAAATGTGTTCTTTTGAAAAAGAAGGAACGAAAAAGTGAAATATTAGTTTCAAACCCATGGTATATGAAGCTCATGGCATTTGGAAGAATGAAATAAAAAAGGGAATTAATTATTTAATTAATGAATTGATGTCACTTTTTGAATTAACATATCTTTTAATGAAGGGTCATGATATCCTATAAAATGATAAAGCTTTGGAATGAAAATGTATGTGAACAAAAATGAAGTTTGTGGAGTCAATAAGTCATCTTGTCATTTTCTCTATAAATATTTCCTGGATTGCTTCAAATAGTGAAATATTGGGCATATTGAAGAGAGTTAAGGGGAATGCATGGCTAGAATTTTAGATTTTGGTTTGCTATGATTTTTGAAATATATGTTGTGGAAGTCAGCCTTTGTGATTGGTCTAGAAATCTGCCTCAAACGAGCCATCTCAGGATTTTTGCTATAACTTATTTTCTACAATGTTTCAGTCCATCAAATTTTTAGGAGATAGAGGTGACAAATCTCAATACACGTGGTAATTCTTTTGGAAATTGGTTTGTTATATTTTATGAGATATTCCTTTTGGAAGTTAGGGTTCATGAATGTTCCTAATATCAATTTTAAATAGGGCAGGTTGGAATTTTCGCTCTAACATATTTTTTTAGATGTTTCAAACCATGAAATTTTAAAGATATAGAAGAAATATATTTAAGTACATGTGATCAAATTTTTAAACATTATTTCATTACACTTTATGAGATATTCCCTACGGAAGTTTGGGTTCTTTATTGCTCCTTAAATCAATTTCAAATATGTCGAATTGGATTTTTTTTTATAACTTATTTTTTGGGACTCTTCATATTGGGACTAAATTCATTGCCTTCAATATATTTTCTTCAGCATTAGTCTTGTACTACCGTGTATTTTTTTTGAAGTGATAGATAAAAAGTTATTTGCGAATTTTCAGTCAAATTATCAGCTTTTTAATATTCCAACATAATGCATATCACATTTATACAAAGCTAATCCGTCTCCATAAACATGTTATTGAAAATTGAAGATAAAACATTATGGGATGAACGATTAATGAACATCCTTTTACAAAATCAAATGTCACTAGTGATTTCTTTAGAGTATTGAGTTTTTAATTTGATTTTTTTAATATTTATGATTCTTTAGAGTATTAAGTTTTTAATTTGATTTTTTAATGTTTTTGTTTTGTTTTGGGTTTGTTTTTTAAAAATTTAGTAGTATTTGTTAAAATCGCAATTTTTACTTTTAAAGTTTGCATAATCTAAATGTCTAATTTTTTTTTGAGGGTACTAAATCTATTTACGTATTTACAAATATATTAAGATCACAATCTCATCTAAAAATGTAACACTAGATTCCTATAAAAAAAAATCAGATTCAATTGACAAATTTTGAATTACCTTTCATATAAATAAAATTTGATATTAAAATGTTTTATTTTATTTAATATAAGTAGTGAATTATTTTATAATTTGTATTTAGTTGAAATGATTTTTTTATTAATATTTAAAAGATATTATGATATCATTTTTATTGGAAAGAATTATAATTTATTATTTATTTATTTATTTTCTTATATATATTAAATTCTAAAAATTTCCCACTAGGTGTAGAGTAGAGTATGATAGCGTGTTCTATTAAGACATGCCATGATGTGAAGGTTATCAGTTTGAGACTCTGTGGGAAAAAATCCAATCATTGGTAAGGGTTGGTGTGAGTCAGGTAAGATGTGATCAACATGTGATTTTGACAACTTAGACGTCCGTAGGTCACACCCACTCAAGCCATAGGTCAATCATGTAGTCATCTCAAGACTCACATAAACTAACAATTTTTTTTATATATTAATTTAATCATTTTTATAAATTTGATATTAATATATTATTGTTAAAATAATATTGTAAATAAAAAGCAAAACCCTAAATTAATTAAATTATTTCTCCAGAGGCACTCTTCAAACCAATATGGTAGAGATGTTGTAATGACATGTTTAACATTATGATTCCTATGTTTAGAGCAACCATTGTAAGCCAAATTTTCTCACCTCGAGGTTTTAAGACCCCCATTGGGGTTCTAGTAAGTTGAAAATAGGGGAGAAGCTCCCCAATTCATAGTAAGGGTTAGTTGTTACATAATTCAGTCACAACTTCCACCAACAATCACAACGCACAGGGTCTTATATTGAATGGTATAAATTATGCAATGGGGGTGATTAAGATGAAGATCGTTTTGAAGAATTTGGACTGTTAGGGAGAAACAACCACAATATATGAAGAATCTGAAGTTGCAGAATTAGTAGCAATTACAAATGCCCAAAGAAATGCTTCAACACAAAGAAAAAGAAAGGATTCAGTAGCACTATGGAATCTGCACAATGGAGTTGAAGACTCCATATTCCCCAAGATTGCAATAGCAACTAGTGCTCATTAAGCTTGCAAAAATTTGGAAAAATCATATGAAAGAACAAAGAGGGAAAGAATGGAAAGATTCATATCCTCAAGAAGAAGTTTGAAAGTTTGAAACTCATGGAGAGAATTTCATCGATCAAAATGTGGTTGAGAATATTCTCGGAAGTCTCCCACCTTCATTTGACATGCTTGTAACAACCATAGAAGAAAGTAAAGATGTGGTCCAAATTTCAATTGAAGAATTGTTAGGATCAATGTTAAATCATGAGGCAAGCATTAAAGGTATAGATGATTTATTAGAAAATTCCTTTCAAACTCAAGCCACAATTAGTAGAGGAAGAGATAGAGGTAATAGAAGAAAAGGTAGAAAATGAAGAGGATATTCTAGCAATTGAAGCAACACAACAAGTCAACATGAGTAGCCATAGGATCAGCCTCAGAATCAAAGAAGAAGAAGCATAAAAAACAAAGGAAGAGGAAGGATGGAAAAGTCAAATATATAGTGCTATTATTGCAAGAAGTATGACCATTTTGAAAGTGAATGCAAGAAGAAATATTCATATTTCAACAAAGGAAGTGTAGATGTTTCAAGCACTGATGAAGATACATCTTCCATGTTTCTTACTTGTTTAGCAACATAAGAAAACAATAGTGAAGATATTTGGTTATTGCACAATGACTACAGTGACCATACGACAGGTAACATATATGTTTTTTCAAGTTTTGATGAAACACTTAAATCTTACATTAAATTGGGTGACGATTATCTTGTTAATTCCTTAATAAAATGTATTGTTACAGTTGTAAACAAGTAGAACGAAAAGAAGGACATTCATGATGTCTATTGCATACAAAGTTTGAAAAAACATCTATTAAGTGTAGTACAAATGAGTGAAAATGGTTTTGAAGTCAAGTTTAAAGGTCGTACCTACACAATTCTTGGCAAACCACCCAGTCAAACAGTCATAACAAAGATCCAAATGACCAAAAGTACAATATTTCCTCTTTTCATGAGAAATGTCAAGCAATAATTATTATATGCTCATTTTGTAGCAAGTTCTAATGAATCTTGGCTATGGCATCTTAAATATGGCCATTTAGCTTTTAATATCCTTGATATCTTGAAAAATAAGTCTATGGTCCTAGGTTTACTTGCAATAGATGTCCATCATAATCCATGTGAAAGTTGTTCCTTCCAAACATCAAAGAAGTAATTTTCCAAGCGCTAGAGCCCAGAATCCGCTTGATCTAGTACACATAGATCTTTGTGGTCCAATTTAAACCCAATAAAAAGGAGGGAGTTTCACTTTATAATATTTATTGATGATTTCAATAGAATAACACGGGCCTTCTTCATAACAAAAAATCTCATACATCTATAAAATTCAAGCAATTCAAATCCATTTCAAAGAAGCAAAGCGGTAAGAAAGTTAAAGTATTAAGATCATATGGAGGAGGAGAATATGATTCTAAAGCATTTGCGGCATATTCCAGGGATCAATGTACCAAAAAAGAAATTTACAACAAGGTACACTCCAAAACAAAATCGAGTAGTTGAAAGGAAAAATCAAACCATCATGAATATGGAAGGAAGCATATTGAATGCAAAGAATTTCCAAAATGAGTAGTGCATGGAAGTTGTAACATGTTCAATTTATATTTTGAATCGATCTCCAACCAAAAGCATCAAAGGTAGAGTTCCCTTAGAAGCTTGCGGTGGCATGAACACAAGTGCATCACACTTGAGAATATTCGGTTATACTGCCTATGCACATATTCCAGGATAAATTAGAAGGAAATTGAATGAAACAATAAAAAAATGCATATTTATTGGTTACAGTGAAGAATCAAAGGCTTAAAAATTGTACAATATTGTCACCAAGAATGCAATTATTTCAAGAGATGTTAAATTATTTGAAGATCAAGCATGGAATGATGAAGATAATAAAACAAATAGCAATCAAGTTTCTCCACATGAATTTGAACCAAGTGAAATAACAGAAGTGAACAACCAAGGCAAGGGCTCCCATCACTACAAGTTCTGGTAGGAGGGGAAAATCAAGGAGGCCATAGTCCATCCTCAAGCAGTGGATCTAATCCCACGATTTAAGAGAAAACAAGAAGTTTGAGAGAAACTTATGAACAAATAGATAATGAAAAAGCACACTTTGCCTTGTTATCCTGTTAACCAACACATTTTGAAGAAGAAATAAAAAATATAGAATGGGTTGAAGCTATGAATGAAGAAATCACAACAATAGAGAAGGATGAGACATGGAGTCTTGTAGATCTATCAACATGACAAACAAGAATTGGAGTTTTATTGGTCTATAAGACCAAGTTTAATGAAAAAAGGGAAAATTGAAAATCATAAAGATATATTGGTAACAAAAGGCTTTACATAGAATCCTATAGTGCATTATGAAGAAACCTTCATCCCAGTAGTAAGGTTTGATATTGTTAGAATAGTATTAGTAATAGAAACAAACAATCATTGGCCAATTTACAAAATGGATGTCAAATCAACATTTTTAAATGGAACATTGAAGGAAGAAGTCAATGTAGATGAAACTCCAATATATGAAGTCAAGAGTCAATAGTTGAAAGTTTACAAGTTAAAAAAGGCTTTGTATGGTTTAAAACAAGCCCCCCGAGCATGGTACAACATAATTGATTCTTTTCTGCTCAACAAAGGATTCAAACACAACATTAAGGAACACACACTCTATATAATAACATGAATAGAAGGTAATATTTTGATTGTTTGAATTTATGTTGATGATGTGATTTATACAAAAAAATTGCAACTTGAATATTTTTAAAAAGATATGGAAAAGGTATTTGAGATGACCAATACGTGAAATATTATATTGGAATAGAAGTTCGACAATATGAAAAAAGGAGTTTTCATTTGTTAAAGAAAGTATGAAAGAGATATTTTGACAAGGTACAAGCTGAGTGAATGTAATCAAACAAACACACCAATTGTCCTAGGAACCAAGCTAAGGAAAGATGAATAGTCTCGTAGTGAATTCCACTTTGTACAAGCAACTAATAGGAAACCTAATGTGTCTCACAACAAAAAAACCCTGACATAATACATATAGTCAACCTTATATCCATGTTTATTGATTTATATTGGATCATTATATTTCTTTTCATCCATTTTGAGGCTTTTATAATTGGAAAGGTGGAGGAATTAGCTTGTAGGACCATTTTTACTAGCGGGACCCAATTTGGTAAATTGAGATCTGAAACCTTCTAGGAGCACTTTGAGGCATCAAATGAATTTTTTTGTGGCTGAAAATTTTATTCTTAACATAACACATTTTGTACCTATTCTACATGTAGAGACCTTTCTAACGGTGCACATATGACCTCAATTAGAGTAAGTATGAAAAAGTTATGCCACCCGGAACTTGACCTTCTTATTTTGGCCACAATAATTCAAGAGGATGCCACATCAACCCCCATTATTCATGGGAAAGGGGACAAATATGCAATCATGATGAAAAATATTTTTGAAGAGTCGATATTCTAATTCTAGTTAGGATTTGGAGTCAAACATAACCACTATTAAGCTATTGGTTGTGTTATAACTGAACTACTAGGAGGAAAACCAATTCCATTATTTTTTAAGGCATTTTGTTCCATAGACATGCATAGTAGCCGAGAGGGATAGGGATATAGTACATAGAGAGGATTTGTGCACTGGAGTAGCCCACAGGCCATAGACCTTCTTTATACTTGCAACCATTTTCTACTCAGAGAAAGAGATTAGAGCAACCATACCTTCTAGCTAGATGTTCTCTCGAAAGCATTTCCGAGGATATATTGTGTCAATAATGATTTTTTATTCTCTAATTTTATGCATAATTATAATTTTCATGCATATGTAATATATAATATCTTATAGATCCATAAATCTAAATAGAAACAAACCTCATAGTTTAGAGTTTCGATTTTTAAGTGTAACTTATAAGATCTATTGTGATGAACTGTCCAGTGGAATATCAATGGAAGTTTACATATAATATTGGTATCAGAGCAAGTTTCTTTTGGCATATTACAGATATTTTTAAGGGATATAGACCATCTAAGACAAAATTCATGAAACTCAAGTCGTAGTTGATGAATTTGTGGATATCCCTCTTAATCCTACATAGGAGAGGATTTCTTAGTTACAAGCACAAGTTTTAGATATAAACCATAAGATGAATCTCCTTATGGTAGCCTTGACGAACAAAGCTCATGTTATTTAGAGAAGATGTGGGTTATAATGCAAAGGTATAATCAGAGGGGAGATCAGGAGATTGGGAAGAAATAAAGGAGTCAAAGAATGAACTCGAGTGTCGTGAACCTTTCACAATCCTTGCTCAAAATGGAACTGAAGGTAGATATCAAGTAGTACCAAGGTGAGATCGACGCCATAAAGTTAAATCACTAATTGTGGAAATTATAATTTTATTTTAGTGTTCACCATATAGATAAAGAACAAAACATTTCATTTGCATGGCTGAAATTAGAGGGTCATGCCTTGACCTGGTGGGAAACCCACATTGGGACCTTGAGTTTGGAGGGAGATCCTCTAGTGACCAAGTGGGAGGACTTTAAAACCCTAATAAAGTCACAATTTTACCCCATCGAGTATGTAGAGGATAATGGATCCAGTAGCACTACATAAGGTAGATGCAAGGGTAGAGTGTACATGAGTACAACACAAAATTTAAAAAAATGGAAATAATGCTGGATATCTCCTCAAAGAATCCAAATGTACTCCTCAAATATCTAGGGGCTCTACACATCCATTTGTAGAAGAAAGTGATGCAGTTCAATCCCATATTGGTGGACGCGTGTTGTGTACGAGCATAGAACCTAGAAAACATAGGCTAGAAGAAAGAGAAATCAAGTAGATCGAAGCAGAAGGAGCACCAAGACACTTATAAGGAGGGGAAGAAGAAGTGGAAATGAGGAAAATATAAAAGGATGAAAACCATAACACACCAGTCCAAAGATCCCAATGACCACTGCAACCAATGTTATGCCAACCATTTTAAAGAGGACAAGTGTTGAAGTTGCATCTAAAGTTTAACCTAAAGAATAAAAAGAAAGATAATAAGAAGAATCTCATGGTCGCTAATTTGAGAAACTAGGTTAAAGTAACTCAATGTGGATGGGAATATTACCTATACATCAGTGCAGAAGGAGGTAAATTTGAGTAGCCTTCAACAACAACAAGATAATGAAAATACAAGGCTATTCCATATAAAGATACAGGTTAGGAAGACAAAGGTTGATGCTCTATTTGACTTAGGATTGCAGGTGAATGTCTTTGTAATAGAGATTGTAAAAAAATTGGGATTGGAATCTCATGATCATCCAATCCCATATCCATTGGGACAGTTAAATAAGGATGTGTTGGAAATTAAGTAGGTCCGATCTTCATAATGACACGTGTAATTGTGATTTTATGTAAATGATGTAAAGAAGAAAAATAAAATTATTATTGTAATGCTTGCCTCATGGGTTTCATGAGAAAGGAACTTTATTTTTAGATGGCTCCCATTGTGAGCCTTTAGGATTTGTCATCTAGTCATAAAAGTCAAAGAGTGTCAATGCCATGTATGAAGAACCCTTCTTGGGCATGTTACAAATGTATATTAGTATATAGGATTGTCTAGTAGCCCTCCAAGACAAGCACAAGTTATTCCTCTTCAAGTCGAACTCACGATAAAATAAAGAACACATGTTAGCTTCACCTAATGGAGACACAAATGTTCATATATTCATGTCATCTTATTTATTTCGGACAAAAAATATATATACAGTTCTAGGGTCTTCACATCATAAGACTATAGAACTCCGGCTAACACATATGAGCAGAAGTTTAGGTCATTTTATGAAACAAATTTGGACATTATAGTGGATACATTTCAATGAAATTACAGTGCTTAAGGTTTTTTATTATCACAAAGAAGAATCCTTTGTGTCCCAGTGTCATTACAGTTAAGAAAACCATAGTTTTGGTGCCATCTTAATTTGACCACAGTGTGTTGCTATCATAGTTTTGGTGACCATCTCAATGTGATTGGATAGGAGACCATATCAGTGTGACCACAGTTCATTTTGATGCTACCACTATAACTATGTTTTGGGGCCACCACAGTGATAAAGGCTTGGTGCCACCACAATACAAAGGAATCAATATTATCACAGTGAGAAGGACTCAGTGCCATCAAAAAAATGAGATCTTGGTGATGATTCAGTAATAATATCTTGGTGTCATGTCAGTGAGAAGGTCTTTGTGGTAATAATGTCTTGGTGCTAAGAAGATTGAAGTGGAAAATGAGTCAAGAAGAGGAAAAGAGCAGAAGTTTGACAATAAAGAGAACTAGTGTCTTGGTCTTGGAGTGGAAAATAGTTCAAGGTTCTTGGTCTTGGTATTTATCAATTGGAATCTCTATAAGAAGAATTTGTGTGGGTTATCCTCTCAGAGAGTGAGAGTTTTTGGCCCTGGCTGATAGCCTACATTCTGTGTCTCTTGTCTATTTATGTCCATGCCTTGATAGTTGTTTAATGAAGAAGAACACTAATAACCTAAGTAAAACAAGACCCTAATCTAAAGTAGTAAAAATCACTCACAAACATTTACTAATTGAAGATAAATCACTTAATACTTGATGCCCTAGATTTATCAACATGATGTAGGTATGAAAGTAAAAATAGTGAAAAAATAGGCTTACTATGAGTGCTTATTTTAGTGATGAAGCAGAACTAGTTGTAGTTCCTCTTGATGTATGTGGAGTGGTGTTTGGAAGTCCCTACATGTACATGAGGGATGGAATATTCATGTGTAGAACCAACCAATATTGGCTCATCAAGGATGGAAAATTTTTCACCATCAATGTGGACAAATGAAAATCGAATTTCATTAGTAAATTCCAAATAATCTAAGAAACTGATCAGTTCTAGCAATTTTTTTTCCTTTTGCTACTTTTAAGAGAGAATCAGTCTATAGAAGAGTCAGTGAGAGAAAAGGCATCCCTGGAGGGGTGTATTAATAAATAGAAACATGAACTTGAAGAGTTTCTACAAGCATACATGGATGTGTTCTAGGAGCCTAAAGGGCTACCGCCCAAGATAAAAGTGGAGCATGAGATCCAACTATTGTCAAACTCCTCATCACCAAAAATTAGGTTACGTAGGTAGTCTATTGTAGGATCAAGTGAGGTGAAGAAATACCTACAATAACTATTGAAAGAGGGTGTCATTAGACTGAGTACATCACCATGTGGATCACCCATCATCATTGTGCAAAATAAGGATGGGACTTGGCATATTTGTACTGATTATAGGAAACTAAAAAAAATGAGGTTCAAGAACATATACCCTCTGCCTAGAATAGATGATCTGCTAGATCAGTTGCAATAAGTGAGATGCCTCACCATAATGGACTTAAAATTTGAATATCACTAGTTCGAGTTAAAGAAGAATATCCCTGGAAGACTACCTTCAAAACTTGGAAAGGTTGAGTGGTTAGTCATGCCATTTGGCCTATACAATGCACCAACTTTATGTGGTTAATGAATGATATATCATTCCCTCTTTATAGATTTATTCATTATTATTTATTTTGATGACATACTGGTATATAGCGCTACCTTATCAGGGCACATCTCATATTTGACATAGGTACTAGAGACATTAAAGAAGCACCAACTACTAGAAAATCTCAAGAAGTGTCATTTTTCACACATTGTTTGGTGTACCTAGGGTATATGATAGGTGGAGGAGAGCTTAAAATAGATCTTTCCAAGATGGAGGCCATCATGAAATGTCTAGTGCTTATAAATGTTTGTAAGGTTAGGAGTTTTGCTGGGGCAATATAGTACCTAAGGAAATTCATAACATAATTTTTAGTGGTAGAAACACCACTCCACACCGTAATAATAAGTGGAAAGATTTTCTAGTGGGGAAAGGGTTAGCAAAGGGCCTTTGAGGAGCTAAAGAAGAATATCAATCAAGCACTAGTTTTGGCATTATCGAACTTGCAACACCCCTTTGAAGCGGAGACATATACGAGTAGGTATGTTATGGGAGTAGTATTGACGTAGGGAGGAAGGCCTATATGATACCATTCTAAATTAGTTTGTGGGGAAGTTCTTAACTATCCTATGTATGATAAGAAGTTATATTCCCTAGTGCAAGTTATGAAGAAGTATAAACATTATATGGTGGGAAAGGAGATAGTAATTCACACAGGTTACTCACCATTATAGTACCTGCATGCCCAAAGTAAGCTACAACGGACCCAAACTTACAAGTGGATGGGGTTTCTACAACAATTTCATTTAGTGATGAAGTAAAATAATGGCATCACAAACAAGTTAGCCACCATGCTTTCAAGGCCACCCACTTCAAATATCATAACTTTAGGAAATATAATCCATATGGAGCCATTCACCCATGATGCATACAAAGAGGAATATTCATAGGATGAGGAATTCAAGGAGATGTTTTAATAGTTGTAGATACATATTCATGTACAAGATGGCAATACCATAGTTGAGTGCCATCTACAAGATATGTTACTCTTTAGGTTGGATGATTTATGTGTTCCTAAAGGTGAGCAATTACATCTGATTAAGGAGGTGCACACCTCCAAGGTTGTCGGGCACTTTGGTGTAGGGAAGACAATAACCAACTTTTATTGGCCTAATATGTAAGAACAATAGCTAGGTTCATAAGAGGATGTACGCTTTATTGTACCAACAAGCCTAGTAACATAAAACAGGGTCTATATAATCTCTTACCTATACCTTCTCATCCTTAGGAAATAATTTCCATGGACTTTGTGGGAGCTTTACCAACAATCAAGAAGGCACATGAGTACCTATCCATGGTAGTTGAAAGGTTCAGCTAGATGTGAGTTCTAATGCACTATAAAAGTACCATCGGTGGACAGAAGCAACAAATGTTTTCTTTGGAAAGGTCTAGGTGCACTTTTGGATACCTAGGAGCATCATTTCAGACAGGGACATTCTATTTATTAGTGTGTTTTGGATTACATTTTGGGAGAATACGGACACAAAGTTGAAGAGGTCTACAACATTCCATCCACAGATAGATGGGCGGAGAAAAGTGATCAACTAGAATTTGGTGTAACTTTTGAGGGGTTACAATTAGAAGCATTCAAAGTCTTGGGATGAGAATATTGTATATATACAACACTCTTATAATAGAGAATCCCACACTTCTGCTAGTGATTCCCCATTTAAAATTTGTTTTGGATATTTTCCACCTGCACTTTCGGATATTGCATATGTGAATCAAGGACAAGAGAGGAAGGATCTTACAAGGGATGCCTTAAGGGTAGAAATATTTGTAGAAAAGATCACAAAAATTGATATATAGGTAGAAGTTACAAGAAAATTATAAGTGCAGGCATGATCAACACAAAATAGAAAAGTAATCCAAGGTGGGAGACAGAGTATGATTACAAGTGAACAAGGAGAGGGTACAAGGTCCTAGTAAGAAAATTAAGGCTTTGCGGTATGGTCCCTTCGAGATATTGGAAAAGGTGGGAGATAATTTATATATACTCAGACTACCCCCATACATGTGCATTTACTCAGTTGTGAGTGTAGAGAATCTAAAACTCTATGAGCCTTCCATGCTAGACTAGGACAAGGAACAAGTATTACCTTTTGTGGAGGATTTCGCACTAGATGCTCAAGAACAGTTGACATAAGATACAATTTTTTAGAATAGGTCCAAAACTACAAGACATGGGTAGCATGCCATTTGGTATATTGGGTTGAAGAGGCAACTTCCAAACAAGGCTAAATGGTACACCCAAGAGAAGGTGGAGGAAAAGCTTCCTCACCTCATTTAATAGAAGCTTTTGGGGGCCAAAGGCCTCAGAAAATGGGGAGGTGTGGCACATATTGTATCATTATATTATTTCTCATCCATATCGAGGCTTTAGAGTGGAAAAGGTGGAGAAATCAACTCATAGAAGCATTTTTACTAACAGGGCCAAGTTTGGAAAGTTGGGGTCTGAATCCTTCTAGGATAAAGCATAAAACAATCGTATTTTGGGGGAAAATGTTGGAAATATATTCACTACTGGGGGGGAGGGGGTGAATCACTAGTGATGGACTATAATAAATTTTCACTAATTTATAAATATTTTTCCAAAATTCAATTATCCATGCACATGCACAACATTAGATCATCAAAATATGCAAGAAACAATAAACTGAAACCAAAATAACCATAATAAATAACCATAAGAAACATCAACACAAGCATGCACACATAGGGACACAAGTATTTTCAGTTGAAACCCTTTAAAGAGAAAACCACCCTATTACTGCTACACTGCTCAACTCTTTTTATTATTCTGCTGAAAAAATTGTACATGGATTAGCTACACCCATACTTGGAAGACTTGGCTTTCTCTATAGTATGTTCACACTATCAATTTTGAAAAAATATTTCTCTTGTGGATCTATGGACTACCATCCGCTAGAATCTCCCACGACCAACAATCCTCGCCCAACCACCATTGGACTGTCCAATTCCTATTGGATGGAGAAAACTCTTCCTACTATGAATCGGCCAAATCACTATCTATAATGAAGCCCCCACACGCCTTCACTTCCTCCATGCGAACAACATTTCACAATATTTTATATTGGATTCTCAATTCGCTCAACACGAGCAACCCAACAACTCTAGCATTCCTCTCATCAAATCTGAATCGTATTCTGACTCAGAGGGGGGA
>APFE030546073.1:379-30365 GCA_000404065.3 Pinus taeda
CACCTAGAATGTAGCCTATATAAATGGGGGAATTAAACTAGCATAGATCCATCTTTACTCTGGATCTACTAACCCCCAAGAGGTATCAAATATCGTGATATGCAAACTAGCATAGAGTGAAAAAATATTTGATCCCTCTCAGGGCTTGGTGCACCAAGAGTAAAAGTGGATGTTGTAATTTAATGTATGTTAAACATTTTCGCTTGGTTAAAATAAAAATTAAAAAAAAAATCAACTATTAATTAATAGTAATTTTTAAGGTCCAGGTTTATGATAACCCATGGTAATACCAAGATCTTACAAGATTTTATAATTGAGTAAAATATTCACCATGCTTAGCCAAAAAATTATATATACACATTATATTATTGATAAAATTGCCTTCAATTTTTCCTATATACCATGGAGATTCACCCATTTATTATACTTATAAATTTAGGGGGGGTTCTTAAAATTTTCCCTATCTGTCTTTGTTCAATTTTCATGTCGTGCCGTCACCTCATAGCATGTGTAGTATACCTAGGGGGTACTATGGGGTACAAAGGGAGGTACCCAAGGGAATAATGTAATAATGGGATGGGCCATAGTAATAAATAAGGTGGTTAACCCATATCATGTAAGGAACCACAAGTAGTCATTAATAATGTAATGGGCCCATGGTATTAGATAGATGGTATTGAGGGAACCATGGTAATGACATGTGGTATTGTATGTATGAAGCCTATATAGAGGCTAAAGACTCCCCATTGAGAGATGTCAAGGATTATTGTATGAACAGGCATATGGCTTGTGGAGTGCTCTCCTTCCTTAAAGAGTGAATGTATGGTGTTACCCTACCTTAAGGGTTGGTATTAATAAAGAGAAACATTCTATCTATATTCATATCTTGTTATTTTTGGTGATTATTTGCAATTATTGGGTATATTGGTATTATTTTTATATATTTTCAGATCAGATCTATAACAAGTGGTATTAGAGCACTTTCTTGGCAAAAGTGGAGAATTTTTTTTATTTTTTGTAGGAACTTTCTAGGGTGGCAAGTTTGTAGATCAAATCTGTACATTTTGGGGGAAAATGTGCAAAATATAATTGCAGATATAGATTCTTTGTGAAAAAATACCAAGTTCAAAAAAAAAAAATGGCCAAATCGGAGTCTGGATGAAGCAAATATCGCTGATCTAAAAATTAGTGGTGTTGTAGACATTTTTTAGGGTGGTAAATTTATAGATCAAATCTGTATGATTTGGGGCCAAATATACAAAATCTAATTGTAGATATGGATTCTTTGTGAAAAATTACCCAAGTTCAAAAAAAAATCAGCCAAATCGAAGTCCGGATCAAGGAGATATCACTGATCTAAAAATCAGTGGTGTTGCAGACATTTTTCGGAGCGGCAAATTTGCAAATCATATCTCTATTTTTTGGTGCAAAATCTGAAAATTTTAATTGCAAATCTAGATTTCTTGTGAAAAAATAGCCAAATTCAAAAAAAAAACAATCGAATTGGAGTCCGAATGAGGGAGATATCGTTGATTTAAAATCAGCTCTTTTTTCAAAAAATTTGGTGACGATGGGAGAGTTGCAGTGTGGATCTGAAATTCCTGTGCCTAGATCAGGATTTATACCACATGAGAAGATGTAGAATGGTTGTTGCATTTCCGAAAACAGGTCATAATAGGGATTTTGAGCAATATTGACGGAATTGTGTCCATTTCAAATTTTCGCCAAGTAAGTGAATTTTTCCCAAACCCTCTTCATAGTAGATCTTAATTTTACAGGGAAAGATGATAGCCCTACTATTGAAGAATGCATACAAAGAAAAAATTTCACATATGGGACACTTTAGAAGAATTCAACGCCGCTTAGTTTTCAAGTTGAGGCCGTCAAATGGTGGTTCTCACTTGACTACAAGCAGTTGACCAAACTTTCAGATGCAGAATTTGAAAGAGTCCTTTTAGACAAATGGTCTCGTGCTAGAAAAAAGGAGAATGAGACACGTAAGGGGTTATTTTCTACGAGCGTCTCCTTATTTTAGGTTCATGGATTGATTCAAAAGGAGAAGATCATTGTGTCTATAAATCTTAGTTGCAAGAAAAATCTCATAAATGTCAATTTGGCAAAAAAATTGCAAGTGCCAGCAAAACACATTAACACACAGGTTAATGATGAGGATGTGCAAGTTTATAAAGATTTGAAGCTTTCGATGGATAAGTATGTGTTTCATTGTGATTTTCACACTTCAGATATGGATAACATGGATGTTGTTTTAGGATATCCTTGGATGGAATCTGTGGGTACTGTCAATATTAATATGCAGAAGAAATTCCTGAAGCTTTGGTATAAAAAGAAGAAAATTACATTGCAGGATATTTCCATTAAGACCCAAGCAGAGACTATGGAGGCAGAAGCACAAAGCTCTAATGACACTTACATATGATGAGCCCTTCATGATCAACAATCAAACACAAATAGAGGTTGAAGCAGAAAATATTACAGCTATTGATACATCAGCTGAGGACTCAGTGGTTAAAGTAATATTGGAAGATAAGAAACAACAGCAGACACAACAACATGTAATAGATACCAATCAGGCTCCATTAGGTGGTGAATTAAATAAAGATACATTGTTGGTTAACACTTCAGCATATCACCACCCACATCACCCCGCAAGAAAACAACCAAAACGATGGCAATGAATTAGCCATAAGGACAACCCCCACATGACAGATAGATAGGAGCGAAGATCCACCTACTACACATCAACACAAAAGAGCTACCAAGGCCAACTTCCATCTCAAGCGAGCGAGGCACCAGTGAGAGCAAGGGTTCACCTTTCTCTTGGATGGCTAGATGCACGTGCATGGTACTAGTGGACTACTCTTTTGAGTAGATCTTATTATTTGTGTTCTTCCCATGTTTCGGGCACGAAACATGTTAAGGGGGGTGGAATGTAGTATACCTAAGGGGGATAATATCGAGTACAAAGGGAGGTACCCAAGGGAGTAATGTAATAATGGGATGGGCCATAGTAATAAATAAGGTGGTTAACCGTATCATGTAAAGGACCACAAGTAGTTAGTAATAATGTAATGGGCCCATGGTATTAAATAGATGGTATTGAGGGAACCATGGTAATGGGCCATGGCATTGTATGTATGAGGCTGATATAGAGGCTAGAGACTCCCCATTGAGAGATGTCAAGGATTATTGTATGAACAGGCATATGGCTTGTGGAGTGTTCTCCTTCCTTAAGGAGTGAATGTATGGTGTTGCCCTACCTTACAGGTTCATATTAATAAAGAGAAACATTCTATCTATATTCAGATCTAAAAAAAAAAAAAAATCTCAACTTTTGTCCAAGAAAGTGCCCTGATACCACTTGTTATAGATCTGATCTGAAAATATATGAAAATAATACCGATATTCCCAATAACTGCAAATAATCACCAAAAATAGCAAGATCTAAACATAGATAGAATGTTTCTCTTTACCACTTGTTATGCTCAACCTGCAAGAAGATACCAAAATACCAAATATGTGAAGAAATATACCTAGAACATAGAACAATGAGAAATAATAGCAAGTATTTTATTATTCAGAAAGCAATGTTCACTTGCCTCTTTGAGGGGGCAACCTCCAATAGAGCTGAGCTCAATGACAAAATAAGACACATTGCTCCTTGAGGGGAGTCCCTATCCTTTATATATGATTCATACATGCAATACCATGGGGCAATACCATGGTTCTTATTAATACCATCTATCTAATACCATGGCTCATTTGCAACTAACTGTCGTCCCTTCATTAAATGCGAGTTAACCACTTACAATTATTAATATGGGTTTTATTGACTCTTTACTTAACTATAACTATGACTCGATCCTATTACAATAAATAAGGGGGTTAGGGTTGGACACTAACATGCCCTCCCCCATAATAATAGCCTTGTCCTCAAGGCTGAAGTTGTGGAAACTACTAAAGGATAGTGGCTGGTTCCCAGGTTGCATCTTCTGGAGAGGTGTCATTCCACTTGAAGAGGACTTCCTTGATCATGCGACCACGCAGGTGCCGTTCTTGCGTGTCAAGAACCTATTCAGGTTGGAGCCAGATTGACCCTTCTTCATCCACTTCAGGTAGACTGGTTTGAATTCTGCAATTGTTCCCAATCACTTTCTTGAGGCATGTGACATGGAAGACTGGATGGATTTTTGTAGTGGGTGGCAAAGATAGCTTGTAGGCGACTTCTCCAATGCGTTGAAGTACTTGATACAGTCCGTAGAATTTTGGAGATAATTTCTAAAAACTCTTGTCTTTGAGTGATGTTTGCTTATATGGTTACAACCTCAAAAATACCTGATCCCCTTCTTGAAATTGGTGTTCTGAGCGATGTTGATCTTCCTATTTCTTCATGCGGTTTTGGGCTTAATGAAGATTCTCTCTAAGGTGGGTCAGCATGGCTGTGCGGTTCTATAGGAGTTGATCCACTGCTTGTACCTTCGAGCATCCCTTGATATAAGAAGTAGAGGAAGGAGGGAGTTGACCATAAACTACTTCATATGGAGTCATTTTGGTGGTGGCATGATAGTTGGTGTTATACCACCATTTGGCTAGAGGTAACCACTATGCCCAGAGATGTTGCTTTTCTGAGGTGAAACACCTAAGGTAGGTCTCCAGACATTTGTTGACTAGTTCAGTTTGACCATCGATTTGTGGATGATAGGAAGTACTAAGTTGTAGTTGGGTACCTTGTAGCCGAAAGAGTTCCTGCCAAAAGTTACTGTTGAAGATCAGGTCACGATCAGACACAATGGAAGTGGGCATGCCATGCAATTTGAAGATCTAATCCATGAAATATTGAGCAACCAAAGTTGTTGTAAAAGGGTGGGGTAGGGTGCAAAAATGAGCATAATTGGAAAGTTTATCCACAACCACCATGACGACTAGCTTGTTTCCTGACTTTGGAAGACCCATGATGAAATCCATATAAACCTTCGTCTAGATTGAGGCTGGAATGGGAAATGGCTATAAGGTGCCTGGGGATTTGACTATTTCTCCTTTGTGGCATTGACAGACATCATATTCAACTACAAAAGTAAGAATTTCCTTTTTCTTTCCTGTCCAAAAAAATGATCTTCGAGTGTGAGCATACGTCTTCTGAAAGGCTGAATGTCCTACAGTGGGAGGTACCCCATATTATCTCCCCTAGGTATACTACAGCATGAGTGTCCAAAGTTTCTTTCATCATTAGTGGATCTGCTTGATCTTGCAACTTTTTTTTGCCTCTGTGTTGTCTACATCCTTCCCCCTGCATTTGCTATGTTTGCTGCATTTGGTATTCTACCTTCAACCACTGTTCATAGAGTTTGAAGATTGTCCTACCATGACATACTTCTTGCCTAAAGATCCTCTCTTTTTAATATATATTTAACACTTTAATAAAGACATATCTACCAGGTTTTGATGAAGGTATGCATTAGTATGTTTTCTTGTTCATATTCAACTGTATACCCTATTGTTTTATTTAAAGTTACAATTGGCTACCTAATCAGTCTGTTTCCGCAGCTAGTTTAGGATTCCGTATCTGTCTTCATTGTCTACGAGGTTCCAAAGCTCCAGGTCAACATCGAAAGCTGTGGATGGATAGAGGATGACTCCCTCATGGATACCTTCCTATACACTCGAAATTTTTTTCCAAAAGAAGAACATGTGATCACGATCAAAATCCAAGTCAACTGCTGAATTAACATAGAAAAGAACCTGAGATCAGTTGAAACCTTATCGTTTTTCTTTCAGAATAGAAAAATGATGGTTTCACGATATAAGTTTAGATAGGATTAAGATATATTAGGCTTAAAATATTCATATAGTTATGCCAAGAGACCTGCTATAAAGCTAATGGCCGCACTGTTATTTGGGTGTGCGCTGAATGATGTGTTTATGAACAAGTTTGTGAATTTCATGTGAATGAAATTGGTTTTTGTGTGCAAGTGTTGTGTTCATTTGAAGCTCTAAAGTGGTATGTGGAGGGCCCCTACAAACATTTGTAGGGTTTTAATCAAATACAATATGATCTCCTTTAATTCTTCAATTCCTTTGTTTTGTGTGACAATGGTGCATAATGATCTCGCCAACGAATTATTATCTACATAAGAGCTTTAATTTTTTGTATAACTAGTTTATATTGCTATCTAATTTGCTTAATACCTGGTACTACAAAATCATTTCGTTTGCTTATTATCCAGAGTAATTTAAGTGTGTTCAAGTCACAATATAGATGTTGCTTAGGTTACTTTGTTTCAGCAGAAATTAAACAAGTGAGAGGACCTCTCCTAAACCAATTCAGTTCAACAATATTCCTTCATAGATGATAAAATAGGTTCATTTTTTTACTTAAGAGAATTAGGAGCTGCAGCATAGAGATTTAAGGTCAAAAATCCCAAATAATCTAACATAAGAAAAATCACTGTCACATCATCCACGAATTAATTGGATAGAGATTAATTCCTAGGAAACTTAATCAACATCCCTAAGAATTTCAACACTAATACAATTGACAAACACAACCCCCATCTTTAGTTTATATATTAATAAATACATAATGACCTAATGAATAACTTCTAAGCACATATTGTGCACCTGTACTTCATTAGTCTATGCATCCTAGTTGACAATTTATGATGGCCAAATCAAGGCCATTGAATTGACCAAACATTTTGGCGTTGTTGTTGGGGAAGTACAATTAGAATTAAAAAAAAAAAAAAAAAAAAAACCATCATTAATTTAAAACATGACATGCGTAGGGATAGAGACTCTAGGGGTAGATTTGTAGGATGGGGAAGAAGTTTCCCACAAATCCACTCACTCCACCATGATTTCAAGATTCCACACCACCTACTCAAACCCAAATTCCATTTGGAGGTTGACAAAGACTTCCTAAAGTATCAAGATCAGAAATTCAATCCAGAAGTTCACCTACTTCTTCTACTGAAGCTGTAATTGAAGAAAATCCTACATCACCAACCATAAGAGTAGTCTTTTTGTCCCCCACTGGTGAAAAAATTCTGGGAGAAAAATTAGAAATCCCTAGTGAAGAAGAGGAATTGGAAACTTATTCTGAACAACCATTGATAGAGGAACCGTAAAGATTAGAAGAACACTATCTGAGCTCTAAAGAATCTATCATGGATGAAGAAGGGGGGAGGAGAAGTATATAATGTCCATGGCGAAGAAGATAGGATTGGAGGTAGAGGAAGAGGAAGAGGTAGAGGTAGAGGAGGGGGTAGAGGCAGAGGAAATCAAGATCCTTCGGGATTCCCTATTCTTGATGAAGATACAAACCTCACAATGAAAACTATATCACCCTCGATTCTTCCTAATTTACATGGTAAAAGAAACAAAGATTGAGAGACATTTCTCTTCGAATTTGAAGTATTATGTAGATCATATGACTATCTTCCTGATGCTTAAAAGTTGAAATTGTTCCCTGCCATGCTAAAAGACTCAGCATTAAAATGGTTCATGAGTTTAGGAGTGCATTCCATAAAAACATGGGCACAAATAAAAGAGTCTTTCTTAGGAAAGTATAGAGATTATTATATGCCTAGTAACCTTAAAGATGAAGTCTTGAAAATGACACAACAAGAAGATAAGAATCTTGAATACATTGTAGAAAGGTTTGTTTATAATGTTAAAAGAGAAAAAATGGATAATTTGGATGAAGAAACCTTAAAATCTATTTTACTCAAAGCCATTAAAGATGAGTGGATCAATATCCTTAACCTAACTGGAAAAGGAGATATTTCCCAACTACCATTTGCAGATATTTGTGATTTATGTATACATATCTCAAGGGGTAAAGCAAGAGTTGGAAAGAGTCCTAGGGACCCTCTCTTACCGAGAATAAATAAGTCTACAACTAGGATAGTTAGTAGGGCAAAAATAGGAAATCGGCTTGAAACCTTTAAAACAAATATTTTAGGGAGCCTAAGTGAACAAATAGACACCCTTAAAATACAAAACAAGCAAAATACCAAAAATGCTACATTATCCATCTTTCGTACTGAATGTTGGAAAAAACATGCTCTGAGAGAGTGTCCCTTAGACTCAAAAGCCATAGAAACCTGTATCATATGTGTAGATAATCATGATAAAAAGGAATGTCCATCCTTACCAGGTCTTAAGGCTATATTCAATAAAGGTGTTAGAAAAATATTATATATGACAATGAAATGCAAGACATATAATATGCGGAAAAACACAAAAACATAAAACCAGAGAGACATAGATATGCGTGGTTCACTCAATTTGGGCTATGTCCACCTCGAATAGCCAATCCTTCCTTTCTATTATCCATCAAAATGAAGAGACACAACCTACAACAGATCCATTGTAATATCCTCTATTTTCTCTCACAGTCTCACATCTTTGTTTCTCACTCTGAGAATACACATATATTCCACAACCTCAATACAATACCCTCATACAAAGAGAGAGGTTGCCTTCTAGGGAAAAAAACCTTAATCTAAACATAAATTCTACCATCAGATCATCTGCTTAATGAACGGCCCAAATTGACTAGAAATTTTCCCCCCGCATGGAGGGGTGCACAATGTTCCTGGGGTATACATCTGGCTGAAACAAAGACCTCTAAATTAAGATGATAATCATGCTCCACACCTAATAGAAGGAATATCAGAACTAGTAGAACCTCTCTACTTTATAGCCAAAAGATCATGGCAAAACCCCCAACCAAATCAATCACAAGGATTTAGACCACAATAATTTTCCCAATCTTCACAAAGTAATTGGAATTCATCCTGGCAGCCTTGGGCTCTGCCACAACCACAACCTTGGAATCAAGGATGGAAAAATCCTTATGGAGATTATTCTCAATATCAACAATACTCGCCATCCTACATTCCACCATAATTCTTAACCCCGTCCAATCAAATTCCTCAAGCTAATGAATTGCCACAAGTCCTAGTTGAGAATCAAAACCCATAACTTTCCCTACCATTTCCACAAAAATCAAATCAATTACCCGCTCAACCACTTCCAAATCCTAATAATAAGATACCACAACAACCAGTATACAACATGGAGGGTCAAAATCCTCAAACTTATGTGATAACCCCACTAGACCTAAACAATGCCCAATTAAGGTCTGGAAGAGTATTACCAAAAAACCCTCCTGTTGTCATTCAAAAAAAAAATATTCATCTTCAAAAACATAAGAATCAATCAGAGGGGAGACTTCTCTCCCTAAAAAAGAAAATAAAAAATAGAAGAAATTTCAATAGATGCTCATATCATAGAACAACCTTCAATGTCAGTTAAACCACCTTTCCCAAAAAGGTTGAAAATCGATGAAGGAGTAGAGAAACAAATTATCTTGCTTGATTACAATATGATGGATGAATTGAGAAATGTTTGTATTAAGATTCCTTTATTGCAATCCATAAAAGAAATACCAATTTTTGTAAAAAGAATAAAGGAATTAAGTACAAAACGATCAGGAAGAAGAAGAAAAGATATAAAAAGAATTCAGTTAGTCAGAAAAATTGAAGATGTTATGATGGGGAAGACAACAATTCAAAAATATTTAGACCCAAGAAGCCCCATTGTAAAAATTCACATCAATGGAAATGCAATACCAAACATACTAATTGACCTAGGAGTAGCCATAAACATAATGAGAAAACAAGTTATGGACACACTTAGGCTTCCTAATCGTCAATAAATATCAACCTTATTGCAATTAGCAGATAGATTTGTTATTAAACCAGACGGTGTGTGAGAAGATGTTTGTGTATATTTAGATTCTTGGGAATATCCTGTTGATTTCATAGTCTTAACACCCAAGAACAATCTAGGAGACATCCATTAATTATAGGAAGGCCTTGGTTGGCTACAACAGACGCTTTTATCGGCTGTAGGTCAGATGATATGTTTGCCTCAAACGGAAATTCTATAAAGAAATTTACATTATACCCCACTGCAAGAAAAGCAATAGATGAAAAACCTGAAGAATGGATAGAAGATAGAGAAGATATACAACCTATTTTTGTCACTAAAAAAGTAAAAGAGGAACATAAACTTTTGAATTTACTAGAAAATAATGAATCTTCCTCACATTATGAGCATACTCGAAATGAATATCTCACCTCTAAACAAGTATCATTGTTGTCCATGGAAAAATTTGGGAATTCCTTGATAGAAATCTTTCTAGGAAAACCTTGAATGCCAATGAAATTTGGAAGACATGCAAAAGAAACAATTGATAGAAATTTTACAGAAACATTCTTCTGCTTTTGTATGGGAATACACTGACATGAGAGGGATTGATCCTAAAACTTTCATACATCATATCTACATTGAACAAAATGCAAGACTAGTTAGACAACCTCAACTAAGAATGAACCCAAATCTAAAAGAAATTGTTAAGGAAGAATTGCAGAAATTATTATATGTAAATTCTATCTATCCAATATCTGATAGCCAGTGGGTTTCACCCCTAGTAATCGTCCCTAAAAAGAATGGAAAATGGAGAGTATGCATCGATTATAGGGAGTTGAATAAATAAACATTAAAAGACCACTTTTCATTACCTTTCATAGACTAGGTCTTAGATAATTTAATAGGGAAAAAACATTTTTCCTTCTTAGATGGGTTCAGTGGATACAACCAGATTCAAGTGGCTTCTAAATATCAAGATAAAACCACATTCACTTTTCCATGGGGAACTTATGCTTACAGGTACTTCCCTTTGGGTTATGTAATGCTCCAACAACATTCCAAAGGGTAGCCCTTTACATTTTCTCTGACCTTATCCATGATTGTGTGGAGGTGTACATGGATGATTTCACAGTCTATGGGGATTCTTTCAATGAAGCACTAGAAAACCTGGAGAAAGTCCTAATAAGATGTCAAGAAACAAACCTCTCATTAAGCCATGAAAAACGTTTCATGATGTTTAACGAGGGAATTATTTTAGGTCACCATATTTCTGGAGATGGAATTAAGGTAGACTCATCTAAGGTGGAAGTCATTTCCAAGTTATCAGTGCCAAGTTGTCAAAAGGATGTTAGAATTTTTCTCAGTTTTATTGGATACTATAGGATATTTATAGAAAACTTCACAAAAATTGCATCCCCACTCTTTAAATTACTCACTAAAGACTGTGAATTCAGTTGGGATTCCAAATGTCAAGTTGCCTTTGAAACATTGCAAAAGAGAATTTATGAAGCGACCATCTCAAAAGGACCTAATAGGAAATTTCCTTTCCATATCTCAACAGATGCTTCAGATTCATCCTTAGGAGTTCTTCTAGGACAAAAAAATCTTACTCCTTATGCCATTTATTATACTAGTAAAAATTTAACCCCTGCAGAGTTAAATTAGATTGTAACTGAAAAGAAGTTCTTAGCTATAATTCATGCCATTAATAAATTCAGACATTATATAACTGGCTATGAAACCTTTGTCCACATAGACCATTCCGCCATTAGATACCTAATGAATAAACCAATCACTAATGGAAGAATAACTAGATGGCTCATACTTTTACAAAAGTTCAACATAACCATTCTAGATAGACGAGGAAAACAAAACACAATTGCCAATTTTCTATCTAGAATACAAAATGAAAATAGTGATCGACCTGTAGAAGATAAATTTACTGATGAATATCTCTTTGGAGTATCTACTAAATCACCTTGGTATGTAGATATTGCTAACTATTTGGCCATAGGAAAAATTCCATTTCATTTATTTCCTAGAGAAAAAAGAAGAATAGTCCACAACAGCGCATCCTACTCATGGATAAATGAGGAATTATATAAGACGGGACCAAACCTCATCATTAGAATATGTGTTCGGGAAGATGAAATACTAGAGATACTAAAATCTTGTCACGATGAGCCATGTGGAGGACATTTTTATGACAAGAGAACTACTTACAAAATCCCACTTTTAGGATATTATTGCCCTTCCAGTTTTAGGGACACCAAGGAATATGTTAAGAGATGTCACAGTTGTCAGAGAATGAGCAAACGTACTCTTTCAAATGAGATGCCACTACAACCACAGGTACTTACCGAACCATTTGAAATGGGCACTGGATTTTGTTGGACCAATCAACCCACCTTTAAAGAAAAAGAAGTATATTCTAGTATGTACTAATTATGTCACTAAATGGGTAGAAGCTAAAGCACTTCATTTTGCTACTGAAAGTACTATAGTTTCATTTCCTTTTGAGGATATATTTCCTCATTTTGGTGTTCCAAGAGAAATTTTAACAGATCAAGGGACACAATTCACATCTAGACTAGTGTAGAAGCTTGTGGACCAATACAAGATAAAACATCGAAAATCAACTCCATACCATTCACAAGCCAATTAACAAGTTGAGTCCGCAAGTAAGGTGATCGAGGCTATTCTTACAAATCCTATACATGTACATAGGAAAGACCGGGTGGAAAAGCTTCCAGAAGTCTTATGGGCCTATAGGACTACATGGAGGAATACTATAGGACATACTCCCTATGAACTTGCTTATGGGAAGGAAGTCTTACTTCCAATAGAATTACAGATCCAAACCTATAAGATAGAAATCCAGTTAGATCTTGACTTTTCAGAAGCCCAGAAGCAAAGGATGACACAAGTAAATGAGCTCTACGAAATTAGATAGGAGGCCTTCCAAAGGACCAGCCTAGTGCAACAACGGAGGTCAAGATGGCTTGATAAGTACATTAAAGAAAGGAAGTTTCATCCAGGAGATTGGGCATTCTCTTTGATTCAAAATTCAAAAATTCTCAAGGAAAATTCCAAACCCATTGGCTTGGACCTTATGAGGTTGA
Source organism: Pinus taeda (assembly GCA_000404065.3). Taxonomy (NCBI): domain Eukaryota; kingdom Viridiplantae; phylum Streptophyta; class Pinopsida; order Pinales; family Pinaceae; genus Pinus; species Pinus taeda. Next base: position 13,237 of record APFE030546073.1, read on the forward strand.
GAATGTCTTTGACGAAGAAAAAACTCCTCTATTAGTAAATGGACATCAACTGAAGCTTTACCAAAAACCATTAACAAGAGAGGAATTTGTTAAAATATTTCAGGATAATTCAGAATTGAAGATGGTCAAGAAGAATTCCTCTTCTTTTCCACCTTAGAAATTTTCATTCAGTTTGTTCTTCAAATTAAAAAAAAAAGGAAAAGAGAAAAAAGAAGAAAAAAAAGATAATATAAATATAATATATAGATTATATATATATATATATATTATATATATATATATATATATATATATATATATATATATATATATATATATATATTATATATATATATAATTTTTGTATAAACATGAAAAGAAACATGTTGTTGGCATGTTTATACAAAAAATTTAAAGTGAAAACGAACTCGTTGGCACTTCAAATTTTCTTTTCAAAAGAAAAAAACAAAAATAAAGTTCATCTACTAAAGCTTTCTTTCTCTTAGGCTGCAGAAACAACAACTTTCCGCAACTTGGACAAGTTTCTGCAGCTAAAAAAATTTCTACAGCCTAAGAATTTTGAAGTCTACAAGAATACTTGGTGATCTGGATTAAAGGAAAATTGAAAACAAGGCACTTGCAAGAGATTAAAGGATAACAAATAAGGTTAGCAACAAAAAATTAAAAGGTACATGCTACTTTAATCTAATAATAGGGAAGATTATATAGCATGTATGAGTAAGAAAATATAGTACTAAAGTGCAAACATTATAACTGAAGGGGTAATGGCTGCCTAACAAAATATCATATGCCACAACTCTAAAAGTCATATCACAACCTTGTGCCAAATTTGTCAAATTAAATACCAAATCATAAGTTTAAATGCACCTACCGGTCGAATTCATTTCCATAATCCTTTTGATAATCCTTTTGTTCTTCCCTATTCTTACACTCCTCTGTTCTTTCATAGTCATTCCATATTTCCGCCAGCTAGCAAACCCTACCAGTCCGATTTTCTTGTCAAGGTAGCTAATCTTATAGGCAAAGCATGCTTTGGCATGGGGATAATTTTTCGAACTGAGCTAGCAGGGAAGAAATTCCTAGAGGGGTACCCGTCGACTACGGAGCTACTTCAAAGAAGACAATGGCTGCAGTTCATTGAGAAAATTAAAAACTTCCACAAAGAGATAACCAAGACATTTGTGCGCACATTCGATGGAATGGAAGTTGAAATTGGGGACATAAAACTCACAGTAACCGAGTCTATGATCGCTGAGGCCACTAAGTTGCCAAGACATGGAGAAAAATGGTTTAAAAATAGAGGAATTGACAATGAGGACTAGAAGGTTTTCCTCAAGAATTTGAACATGGACACCATAGTCTACAAAAAAAATATTCGAAGCTCTGCTCTTAAAAACAAATGGAGAAACTTATTGCTTGTGCTTGAGAAGTTTATCACTTGTGAGGGTAGGTTCGAGCAAATGTATTTTTATCATGTTAGAATGATGATGCACTTGCTCGAGGATCATCAGATGAACCTCCCCTATTTCCTCTTGAATAGCCTCAGGAAAATGGCTACAAATGTTCAGAAGAATATTCAATGCATAGGAAACACCATGTATCATCATGTTTTGGTGAAAATATTGGTCAAATTTTATCTCGGAAGTATAGGAGACAACTAATAGAGTTTCCTAACAAGAAACCATTTTGAGGAAAAATCCCCAGAAAAACCAAGTAGCAGCAGGGCCCTTAGAGGGAGAAAGAGAACCATAGAAATGATAAAGGAATAGGCACCTCAAACTCAGACAGAGGTAACAGAAGAAGAGTTGCCTATAGTAAAACTTTTGCATAGAATGAAGAGGGGAAACCCTAGAAGAAAGAAAGCTAGCCTAAGTAAAGAAGAATTCTCACAAACTAAAACCTCTCCTTTAAAAGAAAAATCAAAGAATAAGAAGAGGGAAGTGTAGAAAACACAAACCCGAGGGTTAAGAAGGAGCACGAGGTTGAGCACGATTTTGCAAATGAACTCAAAGACTACAAACTACATTAACCTTAAGGAAAATGAGCCAAATGAAAAGGAGCCAATTGAAGAGGAGCCAATAGATAACACTCCAGTAGATATTGAGCCAACAAAGAATACTCCAACAGAGATTGAGCCAATAGAGGATGATTTAATTGAAAGCTCTAGGAATTCTCAAAAATGGTCACCAAGATCACCACCATAGCCTCATAACTCACCTCTAGAAAGCCCAATAAAGAGTCTAGGAATTGACCCCACACAGCAGGAAATCTATGACTACATAGAGTCACTGGAAAGGAAGGTGACAACAACAAAGGAAACAATACAGAGCCCTAGATAAGGAAGCAACCAAGAGAATGAACAATCAACCTCAAACATCTTGAAGCAGGAAATATTTGAACTAGAAACATCGAACCGATATATTAAAAATGAAAATCAAGCCCTAAAGACACTGAGTGAGATACAAATTTCCAAGAGTGACAATCTAATCCTACATCTAATCTTGTGGTATAAGAAAAACAAGAACTTGAAGAAAGAGAACAAAATTATGCGGAGAGAGATAATCAGTTTAAAGTATAAGATTCTAATGAGGAAGCCTAGAATTCCAATCTTTGCCAAAAAGAAGAAAACAATGAAGCATGGAGATGACAAACAAGAGGTACAAGAAAAAGACAAGGAAGAAGCATGTGATGACATACAACATCTCCAATCTGGGGGAATGTAGAGTTTGAAGATTGTTCTAGAATGACATATTTTTTGCTTAAAGATCCTCTCCTTTTCATATATATTTACCACTTAAATAAAGCCATATCTACCAAGTTTTGATGAAGGTATGCATTAGTATGCTTTCTTGTTCATATTCAACTATATACCCTATTATTTTAATTAAAGTTACAATTGGTTACCAAATTATTCTGTTTCCGTAGCTAGTCTAGGATTTTGTAGCTATCTTCATTGTCCGCGAGCTTCCAGAGTGCCAGGTCAGTAGCGGAATGTGAGGATGGATAGAGGATGACTCCCTCATGGATACCTTTCTATCCACTCAAAACTATTTGCCAAAAGTAGCACAGAAGATCGCGGTCAAACTCTAAGTCAACCGTTGGATTAATGCAGAACAAAACCCGATATCAGCTAAAAAATTATCGTTTTGCTTTCGAAATAGCAAAATGACGGTTTCACAATATAAGTTTAGATAGGATTAAGAGATATTAGGCTTAAAATAGTCATAAATTTATGCCAAGAGACCTACTATAAAGCTAATGGTTGCACTGTTATTTGGGTGCGCGCCGAATGATGTGTTTATGAACAAGTCTATGAATTTTGTGTGAATGAAATTGGTTTTTGTGTGCAAGAGTTGTACTTATTTGAAGCTCTAAAATGATATGTGGAGGGCCCCTACAAATAGTGGAAGGTTTTTAATCAAATATAATTTGATTTTCTTTAATTCTTCAATTGCTCTATTTTGTGTGAAAATGTTGCATAATGATCTCACCAGTGAATTGTTATCTGCATAAGAACATTAATTTGATTTATACCTAGTTTAGACTGCTATCTAATTTTCTTTATACCTCATACTGCACAATTCTTTCCTTTCCTTATTATCTAGAGTAATTTAAGTGTGTTCAAGTCACAATATGGATTTTTCTTGGGTTACTTTGTTTGGGAAGAAATTGAACAAGCGAGAGGACCTTTCCTAAAACAATTGAGTTCAACGGTATTCCTTCATAGCTGATAAAATAGGTTTCTTTTTGCACTTAAGAGAATTAGGATCTACATCATAGAGATTTAAGGTCAAAAATCCCAAACAATCTAACATAAGAAAAATCACTCTCACATCATCCACGAACTGATTGGATAGAGATTAATTCCTAGGAAACTTAATCAATGTCGCTAAGAATTACAACACTAATACAATTGAAAAACACCACCCCATCTTGAGTTTAGATCTTAACAAATACATAACAACCTAATGAATAACTTCTAAGCACATATTATGCACCCGTACTTCATCACTCTACGCACCCTAGTTGACAATTTATGGTTACCATTTCAAGGACATTGAATTGACCAAACACTGTTCATCATGCTGCTCACGGTGATGTTGCTTCTATCATATCTTGATTTCATTCTCTACGAACAACTTGATATCTTCATGAGATGGCAAGCTCATAGACATTTGCTCAATTCCATCTCTAGGTGTGCCTTGGATGGTGTCTTCAACTCTACTCCCTTGGGAACCATTGTACCTGCACTATTGAGAGGCAAATGAATGTTTGCAATACCTGGAGACATGGCAACACTCATGGAAGGAAATTTGTTAGGCGAAAACCAAAATGAACTTGAGAACTAACTTGCAACATACTTGCGTGACTGATCATGAAGGTTGCGCAATTTCGATCGGGAGGTTGGTAGACCGACTGCCAAGACTGCACAAGGCATATTCTGGGCTGCTCGAAGGTTGATTGACTGCTAGAACTATCCAATGCACAGTCCAGTCTCATTGTTGACTGCTAGGATTATGCAATGTGAAATTTCAATTGCCAATTGCAGCAGGCTCAGTGACTGCATTGCACAATTTTCTGGATCAGCAGTCATTGTCCCTCAGGATTAAGCAAAGTAGGTCTTTGGAATAGTTTTTGGGCTGAAATGCTTATTTCTAGAGAGGAAGGCAGAACCTTCCCTCTCATGATTGCACAATGGTGCCTTGGTGGGGCTCTTGGTGAGGTAGAGTCTGGGCCAAGGCTTCGTAGACTCGTTGACAGGCGACTAAAAGTGAATGTAAGTGTGAATGCATGCTGATACTCAGTGGAAGCATAAGTCAATGACCATGCATGCAAATGGCGAATGAAAGAACCAAAAAATGGAACAACATGAATGTGAGTGAGGTGAGTCGCCGAATTGGCGACCTTTTGTGAAAAACAGTTTCACGCATGCGACAAGAGTGAGACATTGATGAAAACTGAAACAGAGCTAGGAAAAACTAATAAACATGTAAATGACAATAGACATTAAAATAAATCAAGAAAATAGTAATCATACAAGTGAAAACAAAAACAGTGATAGAAATGAAACACAAGGCATGGGAAGCGGGCTTACCCCAAAACAACTGAGTTGAATGTGCCGACTACACCTAGATGTGATGTGGGATGTCAGAGTTGCAAGGTTGATGTAAGGAATGAGCTCTACAAGATCTGGTTGATTAGTTTTGATAACATCGAGGTTGTGACACGCATGCCACAAATCTAGGGAATGCGACATTTGGTAGGAGATTTCTGAAATGATCCTTGCATGTAACCTCCAACTGCTAAACATAAATCCTTGAAACAAGGGATGCCTTTGCATGTTACCTTGGAAGAAGCAGCCCATGCATGAAAGTCTGTTTTTCTCGGTTTTGAAGAGAACCGGTCAACTCCATTGCACATGCAAGAGGTTGTTCGACTACTTGAAGGAAATGAAAATTTCTAGCTAGGAGCTGGGCTGATTGCTCATGAGATTTGCACAATTTCTAGGCAAAGAAGCTGAATGTTGCCCAGATTTGCACAAATTCTGGGCTGAGAAGCCCTACTAGGGAAAATTGTTCAATTCCTACTGGGAGTGTTGACTGGTAGAATTGTGCAATCTTGGAGGCCAGCAGGCTGCTAGATAGGATAGCGCAATTTTCTAGAGGGAAGGCTGGTTTCCCTCCAAAAATTTGCAATTTTCTTGGGGAAGTTGCTTAGAATGTAGTTGGACCAAGTCCAGGTGAACAATCTATGAGGGGAATGCATCAAGATGTGATCGACAAGCTACCTTTGTGCAATCAAAACACTCAAGCTTGTGAACTTGATGAAGCAAGGCAAGCTGCTATGAAGGTTGGAAGGGAGGCTCCAAAACGAAGCTAAGGAAAAATTTTGGAGGGTGGTTGTAGCCACTACAACACTTGGCAACACACTGGTAGAACTCCAGGTTTCGAAATGGATCTTGTTCATGAAAATCAAGTCTAACACCTCCAGAAGTATTGTTTAGTTCTCAGCTCCTCCTGGTTTCCACACTAGCTTGATTGTAAGATGTAGCATATGCCAAGCTCTTGGTTGATTGACACACATTCCAAGCCAAGGAAACATAGTTGTTTCGATTCGGGTTGAGGGGTATATTGATGCATACGAAGTATAGTCATAAAAGTCTTAATTTCATCTCTGGTGTTGCTTCGCCGCGAGCAGGCCTGAACAGTACCCCGATGGAGTCACATAAAACACAAGCATGGCTCCGCTGCCAACAGGCCTAAACAGTACCTCGATGGAGTCACATAAAGCACAAGCATGGCTCTGCTACCAGCGAGCCTGGTTAGTACCTTGGTAGAGATACTTGCATCACGTCCCTACGCGGGAAGCCTTTCTCTTCTTTTGTCTTATTCATTTTTCATTTTGAATTTTTTCACTTTCATTTTTTCATTTTTTAATTATGCATAACACTTATTCATTTCGTTGGCAAAAGAGGGATCCCAACTTATTGAGAGCAGAATAGGTAGTTCCTATAAAGAAGTAGTTTAGTATACCTCTGACGTGCCTATTAAGGTTTTCCCCCTTACTTTACTCTACTTGACTGAGCTGACAAGGGTTAACCCAAAAACAACAGACTAGAGTAGGTGACACTAGTTAGCATGCAAGCATTGTGTTTTCACCAAGGTTCACTTTGAACAGTACATATTTTCCATCGATGTATCAAGGAATAAAAGTAAGAAGTTCTCCATCAAAGGGAGGATGACAGATAACCAAGTAGTGATAGCAACACAAGGCTTCTTGTACTTTACCCAGCTTGCTTCAAGAGTCATACATGGTTTCATGCGAAACTATCCTATGAAACGAAACAAGCGAACTAACAAACAACAAAGTAAAGCAAAAGAAAACAAGCAAGTGGAAAAACAAACAAACAATGCAAGCAAACAAGCATACAATCATACAACTCAAAAGAAAACACTACTCCTACGCCTAAGCTAGCAGTGCATGGGTCGTCTCACATGAAGTGATACTTCCAATGTAGCCATTGGTGAATTGGTTGCCCCATGTTGGTGAAGGCATGGTTCGTGAACAAGACAACTATGTGAACCAGCATACAAGAATGATAGAACAGTGAAGACAAACACAAACTGAGCTTACTAGTCACAAAATAACAAAGATGAGTGGAAGTGCATGACATGCATTCTGTGGTACTACCATGATGTTGTGCTACACCGCGTGCAGATGCTGATTGTATGCATTCTATTCACTGTGACATGCAAGCAAACGTGAGAAAGGTAAACCACTTGTGTTGTGCATGTGTGCTTGATGTGTAAGATTCCTCCAATGCATGAGCGATGGGATTTTGTAGTCCAAGTGGAGAAAGCGTAATCTGGGTGTTTGGTTGATCTTCTACACAAAGAAGAGAGTGATGAGGAGCCTTGAGTGTTTCAAAAATTTCCTGATTGGAATTGAAACCAACCTTAGGACAACAAGGACATGACATAACCATCAGCTCAGGCTGAAGTGCATCAACAGTCTAGGGGGCTTTGACTTCATTAATAGATAGATCATTGTAGACTAGTGCCTTGAATAGATTAACAATGGTTGAATCAACATCATGATCGGGTGATTAAGTGAATAGATCATGACAACCAAGATCAGAAAATTCGAGATGTTCGTTGGCATCCTCATGATTTGATGAATCAGGTAGAGGGGTAGATAAAAAGAAAATATGTTCACCCTTTGAGTTTTCAAGAAAGATAGATGAAAAATTGGATGGATGTTCAGAGGAATATATGTCCTCTCTGCACTGTAATGACAGACTGACATCCAAACTATCCTGTGAATGATCAGAAGTAGAAGCATCCAAAAATGAGTTTTCAAAGGGGAAATCAACAATGGAAAAATCACAAGGGATGTCAGGATCAAGCGGATGAGGTGCGGTTGGAAGGGAGTCATCCTTCACCATTGGTTCTTCTTTAGATTCTCACACACAATCACCATGAATGGTGGCACATCTTGGCTGCATAACACCAACTCCATCGATAGCTTAATCCTCGTTCATAATAGGTGAGGAGACCTAAATGGGAGAACACAAGGCAGTACAATCTGGAGGATCAGAAAAACGCAAGGACGGAGGTCGAGGGAAAGAGTCCATGTGACAACTAATAGGCCTCCAAGCCAAATCTGTGCAAATCTCAAGAGTAGGTGGGGTGGGAGAGTGGGAAAGTTCAACAGAGGCATGTGCATGATCTCCCATATCACTTTGTGGTGGTGGAGCTATTTGATGAGGTGAAGGTGTACAGTCACTTGTGACAGCAACTGTGCCTTCCTGTGATTAAGCAAATCCATCACCGAAGTGTGTTGAGCGGGGTTTGGATATGTGAATAAGATACTCAAATCTTCCATAAATAAACTCCCAATCAATTTCATCTTTAGGAAATCAGTATGCAAGATTACAAAAGCATGTGTAAAGCTGATCAATGGATTCGTCAAGTGCTTTTCGTAATTTCAGAATTTTTTGATCAAGTGCTTCATGGTCAAAGTGATTGAAAGCATGGTATATCTCTCTGACCAGATGAATAAGAGAATGAATATATTTTTTGGATAATGTGGCACACCACTGCATTAGGTGCCCTTGAAGTGTGTAGATGAACAACATGCATCTCATGTATTCCTCAAAGAGTCCATGTCTTTAGCATGAGCCTATAACGCCGACTGCGAGCCTAACCAAGGTTGTGTAGCCTCCACCATCATATGTTTTATGAGACAAGTTATCAGAGATATTTTATCAGATAATGAAGTCATTTCCATAGGACATGCACTCTGGAAGAGAAACTCGGTAGGTAGTCATGATAGATGTGTAGAGATTCAAAACACATGTGAGGACTCAGCTTGTCATCTAGACCTCCTTCTAGCACCAAAATGTTGATGGTGCTGGAACCGCCAACATGTAAGGGGATCTCCTCAGTAAGAAGTCCCAATCAAACCTTAGACCATTTGGTGTAGGAGTCCCAGTATTGGGCCGTATGGTAATGCCTTAACTACGATTTCACACAGAGGCAAGTAGGATAACTCTGTCAGTAGCAAGGGTGTGACCAATGTAGTGAGTCAAGGAAGGTGTATGAAAGGTTATAACATAGGTGGGTTGAGATGCGGGTGAAGGTGAGTTCTAGGTTGAAAGGGATCAATCCCAACACAGCTAGGAACACACAACACACAGGACATACATAGATTCTGGCAAAGTAGTCCACATGGATGTGAAATTCACAACATACAAGGTAAGATAACATGTACAACACTCACAGATTAGTTCGAACGAGTGCAACATTTGTTACAACGAGCTTCATATGAAAGGTCTGTCTGATGTCCGACAGAGAAGTCAACACGGATGGGACAACATTAACAATATATACAACACATTTCCATTAATAGATTATGCATTACAACAAATGAAACAGTTCAAATGTAGAACCCAGGTTAAAGCAACATGCATTACAAGTGTTAAAGATCAATCTTACAATAAATACAATACATGTGTGAAAACATGTTGGCTCTTATTATATAAAGAAGTGTAAGCTCCAATCATACAATACATCAATGTAAACTCGCTAGCCCCAATAGTGAAAAGTTATAGCCACATCCACCTGCTCCTCCAAATAGATGAACTAGCTCCGTGCCGTGGAGAATCCAAGGTGCATTACAATACTGTCGAAGCTCTTTCCAAGATAATCTTATCAGAAGCTTGGCTGACCAAAAGCACTTACAATGAGTTATGAGGGAATATTTATAGCAAAGGGTGGGGTGACTGTTAACATTCCCCTTATGACTGTTCAACTACCCTTATGACTCTTCACCTACTCTATGACTATTATGTCCAACTATTGACACTTGAATTACACTTGACATGACTGAATATTACAATGCACATGTACTCATGTGAGACAACATGGATTGAGCAAGCCATGAAAGACATCACTGACACTCAGTCCACTATGATGAGATCAACTCTTTGACATGCTTGTGATGGTGAAGGTGGTGAGCTAATTCCAAGATTGGTCATCTGTGATGGTGTCCATGCACCTCATGGTGACATCTTGTTGAAGCGAACTCTTGCCTCCGTTGCAACCGATGCATTGGTTTGGCCCCTTCATCCAACTCGTCTATTAATATGTGCATGATCTTCTTGGGTACGGCTGAGCCGGAAACACACTGATGCATAGTGTTCATCCCGATCTTCAAGTGTGTGCTGGTGGTCATGCACATCAACTTGCCAAAGTACATGTTTAGCTCCAGTTAGACTTGCTTCTTGTCTTCACCTTGGTAATTTTTTTGAATGGTTTGGATCTCATGTGTGTGCACAATGACATGAATCCCTTTCATACAATAAACAACATTACATACCATTTCTACTCCATTCCAGCTGCTGGGATGGATCTCTAACTTGTATGAGTGCATTTTCATCCGTGAGTGCATGTTGCACCCAATGCTATTCCTGTTCCTGCTCCAACTCATTCATCTATCTCTGCAACTTCATGTTCTTCCTTGAGTTGTTTCTTTAACACATGAAAATCCTCCCTTTTTCCATTCTCTATCTTTGTGTGATCTTCATGTCGTGCCATCACCTCATAGCCCAAGTCTCCAAAGTTTCTTTCATCATCAGTGGATCTACTTTATCTTGAAACTTTGTTGCACCTCTGTGTTGTCTACAACCTTCCCCCTGCATTTTTTTGCGTTTTCTGAATTCAGTGTATGATGCCTTTAGCTATTGTTCTTGATGCTACTCATGATGATGTTGCTACTATCATATCTTGATGTTCTTGTCTATGAACAACTTGATATCTTCATGAGAAGGCAAACTAATAGACATTTGATCGATTGCTTCTCCAAGTGTACCTTGGATGGTGTCTTCGACTCTGCTCTCTTGGGAACCATTGTACCTACACTGCTGAGAGGAAGATGAACACCAAATTTTTCATTCGAAAACCAAAATGAACTTGAAAACTGACTTGCAACATACCTTTGTGACTGATCATGAAGGCTTTTCCATTTTTGCGGAGAGGTTGGGAGGCTGACTGCCAAGACTGCACAAGACAGAGTCTATGCTACTGGGAGATTGACTAATTGTTGGAACTGTGCAATGCATAGTCCAGTCTGGTTGCTAACTACTAAGATTGCGCAATGTGCAATATTAGCTGGCAATGACTATAGGCTTAGTGATGACATTGCACAATTTTTTGGGCCAGCAGTCACTGTCCCTTAGGATTTTGGAAAGCATGCCTAGGAAACAACTACTAAGAAAAAATGCTCATTTTTGGAGAGGAAGGCAGAGCCTTCCATCTTATGATTGTGCAATGTTGTCTTGGTGAGGCTCTTAGTGAGGTAGGTTCCTGGCCAAGGCTGCCCAAACTCGCTAACAGGAAACTGAAAGTAAATGTGAGTGCAAATGCATGATGATACTAAGTGTAATCATAAGTGAATGATCATGCATGAAAATGGAAAATGACTGATTCAAAAAATGGAACAACATGCATGTGTGTAAGGTGAGCTACCAAATCGGTTTCATTTGCAAAAAATAGTTTCATGCATGTGACAACAGTGACACGTTGATGAAAATTTTAAAGGTGCTAGGACATGCTAATATACATGTAAATGACAGCAGACATTCAAAGAAATTAAGAAAATAGTACTCATACAAGCTAAAACAAAAAAAGTGACAGAAATAAAACACAATGCATGGGAAGTGGGCTTACCCCAAAACAACTGAGTTGAATGTGCCAACTACACGTAGATGTGATGTTGGATGTTAGACCTACAAGGATGATGTGAGGAAGAAGCTCTGCAGTGTCTGATTGATGAGCTTTTATAACGTTGAGGTTGTGATGCGCATGTCACAAATCTAGGGAAATCGACACTTGGTGGGAGGTTTCTGAAATGATCCTTGCATGTAACCTCCAACTGCTAAACATAGATCCCTAAAACAAGGGATGTCTTTGCATGCTGCCTTGGGAGAAGCATCCCATGCATGCAAATCTGTTTTTCTCAGTCCCAAAGGGAACTGGTCAACTCAGCTACACATGAAAGAGGTTGTTCGACTGCTTGAAGGAAATACACATTTCTAGATGGGAACTAGGCTAATTGCCCAGGAGATTGGTGCAATTTCTAGGAAGAGTAGCTTACTATTGCCCAAATTTGCACCAATTCTGGGCTAAGCAGCCCTGCTGGGGAAAATTGTGCAATTCTTGTTGGGATTGTTGAATGGAAGAATTCCGAAATCTTGGAGCCCAGCAGGCTGCCAGATAGGATTGCACAATTTTCTAGAGGGAAGGTCGGTTGCACTCTGAAATGTGCAATTTTCTTTGGGAAGCTACTCTTCCTGCAGCTAGACCAAGTCTGGGTGAACAACCTGTGAGGGGAATGCATCAAGCTATGACCAACATGTTGCCTTTGTGCAATCAAAACACTAAAGCTTGTGAACTTGACGAAGCAAGGCAAGTTGTTGTGAAGGTTGGAAGGTGTTGTAGCATTTTTTGGTTTTGGTAAGTTCAAATATATTAGTCCAAAAAATGAAAATATTTTTCAAAAAATGTTAAGCTAAGATATGGACAAAAATAATATTGAATAAAAACGTTAGGAAATATTTTGATAAATATGTCCATATCAAAGAAAATGTTAGAACAGATTCCCTAAAAAATGAAGGCAAAAATAAAATGTTAGGTTGGAGAGAAAAGCAAAAAGCAATAAACTCTAAAAGTGTTGCAAATATAAATGCCACTACTTTTACTCTAATTTGCTTTTGAAAATAATAGTTGTGTACAGTTTGTTTAGATGACACACTAGTTTATTCAATCCAATTATACAGTTTAATCATAATTGGATTTGTCTTAAATTAATTGTCATAGGTAGAAAATACAATTGGATCAACAATTTAATCTAAGCCAATGGAGATAATAAGGTATAGAGGTAGATTATCCATGAAAAGAAATATTGGGTTGCTAGCCTAAATGCACTCTAAAAAATAAGTAAAAAATGTTATGTTAAGTAAAGGGTAGGTAGAAGAAAGTTTGCAGAAGTACAAGGTTGTCAAAGCATAAGCACATTTATCATGCTTGATCATATGTTTTAGTGTGCAGAAGCAGTTACAAAAGTGAAAGGATGTTCATAAGCTAATTTAATTAACTTCCCCTCATTTCATTTCATCCCCCAATACGTACTTACTAATTTCCCATTATCCAATCATTTCTTATGTAAATACCTTTTTCCCTTCATTTTCACCCTTGCCCTTTGGTTTCACACATTTTCCTAGCAAATTACCCTCTAAAGGTCATTTCCCTACCCAAAACCCCTTTTCCCTGGTGTGAAACCCTTTCAACATTGAAAAAATCACTTTCCCCTTGTAATTTCCCTAAAAACCCATAAAACTCCCCTTGTCCTAAGTTTAACTTCCCCCCCCGCCCCCCGCACATTACTTTATTAACTCTGTTATACGCCTAAAAAACCCATAAAGACCCTTTAGCCTAAGTTTTGTCTCCCCCCGCTTTATTTTAATTAACTCCTTAATTCACCATTTTCCCGATAAAAAACATTTTAACCCACGCCCCTTGGTGTGGTTAACAAACATCGCCGCATTTTAACCCTTCTCCCACTGTATTAAACCTACGCATTATACTTTTAACCCCACTTTATATTATTAAATAGTTACAAATCATTTGTAATTATCCCCCGGGCCCCGGTAATCTTCGCCCGATTTCCTTTCGTGCTCTCGACCATGTGATAGCCCTGCAATCATCCGCTTCAAAATCCAACAACCCACATCCATATCATGCGCTCCCGATTTCTGATAGTTAAAAGCCTGAGAGCATGCGAGATTCGTGTTTTTGCTCAGGCCCCTTTCGGTTACATGGCAACTTTACGTGAACTCACGTGCTCTCATGGAAAAATCTCCCAAGTGCTAAAACAATGCGATGAACCTTAATACTGCCTCCCTGTGTAGGCCGAAACCATCCACTATTCATTTATCGATTTCCATGCTAATTCTTTCCGTTACCAGTTAAAATGCCGAAGATCCTCGTTTTCACTATTTTTGCTCGTTTTTCACTGAAAACCGCCTAAGCCTTCTTGCACCACCCTGAGCATCTGCAACTCAATTCGACCACTGATTACCTTCTAAACGCACTCCGGACTCTGTTCACGGACTTCTCAATTCCTTGAAGCCATTATCGCCTCTTTGTCAACCTGTGTTTTTTTATTAATGATTGTTTTATTTTATAGGTGATTAGAAGGCCAGAAGCTTGGATAAATATTTTTGATACAAGTTCCAAAACCTGTTTACTCCAAGATTCACAAAGAAATCTACTCAAAATGCTTTATTAAAAAGGAAAAGACAATTATACATAGAGTAGAAGAAATCATTTACATAGAGGCAGTAACTATTAAAACAGAGATAAATCAGCAACAACATATCACATTTGCACATGAAGTCAAATAGGTCTTTAGTGAGCTTCACTTTTACTAAAGACATAAATGCAGAATAAGAGTAAAAGATACCAGATGATGTGTTTTACTATGACTGGTAAAATTAAAAGCAGGTGACACAACATACAGTTAAAAGACTAAACAAAGGAGACATATAAAGAAATACAAGTCAAAGTGTATCAGATGAAAGGTCATAAGTAAATATGACATCCAACGTGAAAATTGAACAACATTCAGCTTTTGGACGAACAATCAGCCAACCTCAACAATTTTTAGTTTTTTCATTGATAGTCACCAACAACGTGGCATCAAAATAGTGCCAGATCAACTAGCAATCTTTATTTTGATTTTATAGTAATATATTTTTGTAAAAACAATTTAGGATATTTTCTTAGTTTTATTGTTGCATAAATAACTCTCTTCACGAGTTATTAAGGGTTGCACCCTTGATCAAGCATTTGAAAACATTTGATGTACTTGACTTTTCTAGATCCTTAATACAAAGCAAAGGATTTTGAATTTTATTTTACACAGTTTGTGTTTCGTGTAAGTTTTTCCAATATTACTCATTATCTTTTTCTTCATATTCTTATGCCTTACAGAGATAACTAGGTAGGAATAATTGGGTTTCAATCTATTCCTATAAGCTTTTGAAGTGATAATATATAAAGAGAATGAATTAATAGACTGTTTGTTTAATTAATTCCCTCTAAATCAATAAATTATCAGCATCTTTTGTAAGCTTAAGCATATTCTCTTAAACCTTCTCAACATAGTTTAAAGGTTTTCATACTTATGATTATTTAATTTTCAAATTGAAAACTGTGATAATCATATTATTTCTCTATTTCTACTCACCACCATACAAGCTGTATCACTGTGTGAAATTTTATAGTAGCCCTCTGCTTTGATATTAATATTATTCACAAGGTTAGGCATTACAGTGTTACATATGTTGCATTCATTGGTCCTCCTAATTAAAACAAAACCCCCAAAACAATTAGCTTAGATGCTCTGGCATGATATCTGACCATTATCATCTCAGAGATACAACAACAATCTAGCGCCGTTGCCGAGGAATTCAAATTTCATTAAGTTTTCCTGGGGCAATGATATTCATTCTATTCTTGTAAGGTGATTAAAGGTATAGAAAGGTTAAAATATTTCACTTAGCGACTCCACTAGCCCAAACTGGCACCTTTTAATCACACCAGATCTCATTCAGAATCTGACTTAGTTAATCCTCTATCAGATCCTAAAAAAATTCTGAGAAAAACTAGTTCTAAAAGGAGACATCAACCATCTTCTTCTTCTTCTTCAACCTTGCTGTCTAAAGATTTAGTATCATTTGATCCTTTTAGTAATATTCCATCTGATTGTGATTGGACACAAATACCTCCTAGGGTTTCTGAACTATTAGATAGGGGAGTTGATTTAGATTTAGCTTTCCTCATTCATTCTTTTGAAACACATCAAGAATCCCCACCACCACTAGGATCAGCTAAAACTAAGTATGACTTTGGTGTTCATTTACTTGAATACAAACCCACAAATTTCATATCCCCCACCACTTTTTCATTTCCTTCCACTTCTGAACGACCTGAAGCTTCTACTTTTGAACAACATGAAGAGACACTCTATATATTCAAATCCATTCTTTGAAACAAAAGAGGGTATTCATTCAGAGGTCCAAAAGTTAGTTCTTAAAACTCCTTTAAATTTATTCAGGATATCCCCTCCTTCTTCACCTCCACATAGTCACACACCCCCTCAATTACCTTCTTCTAACTCCTTTTCATCTTCTTCTTCTTCATACCCACAAACACCTAATACACCACCTTCTACTATGGCATTCCGACCTATTTTACAGGCTAGATATGTAGCTTTAGTCTTACCTGCTTGTTGAAATATGGCAACAAGAATATTCCAATTTAATTTGTCCCCGAATTAAATTGTGAATTAAAATCGAATTTAGTCTTAAAAGCTACTTGTAAATAATTAATTTATTTATTTTAAATTAATTAGTTGGAGAAATTCAAATTAGAAGTCTTTCTGAAGTTATACAAGAGTTATCCCTTAAATTAAGGAGATAAGATTGAGTTATATTTGAGTTGTAATTAGCTAACTCAATTGATTGAGTTAAGTCCAGTTAAATTAGTTCCAAACAGTTTGAGGAACTAATAGTGAGTTAACAATTAGTTGATGCATTCATGCACTCAACTAGTGATACTCCAGTAAACTAAAGATTCCCTCATCAGAAATTCATGCATGTCTATTCTGAGAAAGACCCAATTGATATTAATGTTCAAGGATAGTGTACTATCAGTTGTATGTGTTTTCTCATGGAGACAACTTATGCGTGCAGTTAAGGATTCATCCTTGAGGATTATGTAGTTTAGAAGGATTGGTTTTCCACTTGGTAATTGATCCAGACTTAAACAGGAACGCAATAGATTACAGAGATAACCATATACACAAAGATGCAGCGGAAATAATACTTCATTTCATTAATGGAAAATACTGAAATATGCTTACAACCAGAAATGGAAATAAACCAGCTAGGGCGATAGCAGCATATCTCTGAGAAGAGATGTGTGGCTACATGCCTCTGAACTGTGTTACAATGAGGCTCGAAGGCCTATTTATTGTTGAGAAACAATGGAAAAACCCTTCACATT